>BHEV01035190.1:0-41692 GCA_004319985.1 Emydocephalus ijimae | reverse complement strand
GGAGAAGGAGAAGGAGCAGCAGGAGAAGGAGAGGGAGAAGGAGGAGAAAGAGGTGGAGGAGCAGGAGGAGAAGAAGAAAGAAAAGGAGGAGCAGGAGGAGGAGGAGGAGGAGAAAGAGGTGGAGGAGCAGGAGGAGAAGAAGAAAGAAAAGGAGGAGAAGGAGCAGGAGCAGGAGGAGAAGGAGAAAGGAGGAGGAGAAAGAGGAGGAGGAGAAAGAGGTGGAGGAGCAGGAGGAGAAGAAGAAAGAGAAGAAGGAGCAGGAGGAGGAGGAGAAAGAGGAGGAGGAGGAGGAGGAGGAGAAAGAGGAGGAGCAGGAGAAGGAGAAGAACGAGAAGGAGAAAGAGGAGGAGCAGGAGGAGAAGGAGAAGGAGAAGGAGGAGGAGAAAGAGGAGGAGGAGGAGAAAGAGGAGGAGCAGGAGAAGGAGAAGGAAAAAGAGGAGGAGGAGGAGAAGGAGCAGGGGGAGAATGAGAAGAAAGAGAAGGAGAAAGAGGAGGAGGAGGAGGAGGAGAAGGAGAAGAAAGAGAAGGAGAAAGAGGAGGAGGAGCAGGAGGAGAAAGAGAAGGAGCAGAAGAAGAAAGAGAAGGAGAAGGAGAAGGAGGAGCAGGAGGAGAAGGAGCAGGAGGAGGAGAAGGAAAAAGAGGAGGAGCAGGAGGAGAAGGAGCAGGAGCAGGAGGAGAATGAGAAGAAAGAGAAGGAGAAAGAGGAGGAGGAGAAGGAGAAGAAGAAGAGGAAGAAGAGGAAGAGGAAGAAGGAGAAGTTGTTTTGCTTCTCAGCCAAGAAACTTCATCTGTTCTGAACTGATGAATCTTCTTGGATGAAAAGCGAAATGTTTCTGACTGATTGGACTGATAGATCTTTATAAAAATGGCTTATTATTGTGGCATATTATGATGAAAAAAGCAAAAAGCTGTGATTTGATGTTAAGGCCTTATTTTACTGTAACAGAGAGAGTTGGAAGTCAATGCGTCTTTTTCTTCTTTTTCTTATCTTTCCTCACTTCTCCTTCCTATTTTCCTCCCAGCTGCTTTCCTATTTACTTTGTATTTTGTATTTTATAATACTTTATAACTCAATAAAAATGTTAATGGGGAAAAAAATGAAATGTCTGATTTTTCTCAAGGGAAAAGAAAAAACCAGCCCAGTTGCCTTTTGAAAAAGCATCTTTGAGACTCAAACAGGTTATTTTCCTGTCCTTGAAAAATCCTACAATTCTGGCAGAAAACTCCTCTCACACCTCACTGGGTAAGAGATTGCATTTTTCTTCCGATAGGCAACACAACTTGCACAATATTTTTGCATGTGCGGAATTCCTAGCTGTGGAAATTGGCTTGCTAAGCTGGGTTGTGTGAAGGCACTTTAGAGATGCCTCTGTGCCCGTTCCATTCACTTGATAAAAAAAAAATATCTACTCTGAATTTCATTAGTGCAAGCTTTGTTCCAGCCCCCTGTGACTTGACCGGCAATAGATGAGAGAGAGTTTGGAAAAGGTTAACTCCATGAACCCTTTCTAAATAGGAATTAAAAATAAAAATTTAGAAAACACCAGTATGGAGGTGCATAGCCTGTTTGTGGCTGGAAAACCACCAAGAGATGAAAATGTCACTTTTTCTTCATCTGGAAAAGCAAATATCACCCACTGACTTCGGGAAAGATGGAAAAAGCAAGTCCGTGCCAATTCCGTGCCAATTCATTTCCACAGGGGGCAACAGGACTGCAAAACCAGGATCAGATGTAGGTAGGCTCCCACTACATTCGAAGGCAGGGGTTCAAACTCGTGACGTGTCGTCAGGTGACATCTCACAACTTTTTCCCCCATTTGCTAAACCAGGGATGGGTGTGGCCAGTACGTGACGCATCCGACCCATGGCCCGTGAGTTTGAAACCCCTGTTCTAAGGCAATGTTTCTCAACCTCAGATACTTTAAAACACGTGGACTTCAACTCCCAGAATTCCCTGAGCAATCTTTCTTCTAACCAGGCTATACAAAACCAACCATGTTTCTCCCAATTTACCAAGCCATAAATGATTTAGAAGCCATGCAACCAAAGCTCCGGATATCAACTGGAAGAGCTACTGTAGATGAGGGTTCTGTGATTCCAGTGGCAGTCTACCTTTAAGTTCCAGGTGTTGGAGATAAACAATCTGGAGCGGCCATCACCTTCACAGCATCTGAAAGTGAATGTTAGCCAGGAGCAACTTAGCACAACATTTGTTGAAACACAGCGTGAACTCTGTTTTTTCTCCACCTCTTAGGTTATTATCATTGTTTTGTTTTTTTTTAAAAGCATTTCTAATTTTCCTTTCCGATGGACCTTTAAATGCTGCTCTCTCCCCCCCCCCTTTTTTTTAATGAGTAGTGTAATTGGGGAGATGGGGAAACTCCTCCACTACTTTATGCGCTATAAAGTCTTTATTTAAATCTACCTCTTGCACAGAATTACTTCATTAATTAAAAGGACAAAAATTACACAGAACATAAATATGTATTTAACAGATTTACTCTCAAACAATGACAAATATATATATATATATCAATGCACTTTTTAAGCTTCCAAACCAAAATGTTAATTACAGCAAAACTTTGCTCAGAACTTTAAACTAAAATTAAGAAATGCTGACATTAGTTGGTTGGTTGGTTGGTCCCAAAAGATTCTTGAACGGTCCCTCAGTATTGTTAATTGAACACTTAAGATTTAAAAAAAAAAAAAAATCCTATGTGGGTTTTTGTGCAAGGCTGATCTGTCCCTGGTTTGCCACAAAACCTTAAGCACCATCTTCACCTCGACTTTTACAGAGTCTTGGATTTGAAATCAAACTCATTGCAAAGTTCTCACAGAGGAGTTAGAATGGATTGTCCTTCATCTATTCAAGAGCATTCATTGGTCCGGATGTTATTTAATATGATTTACGAGTCAGAATAAACAAAATAGAGCTTTGTCTTGGAAAATCTAAGAGATTCTGGACAGGATTATGCCCAGGCATAATGACAAAAGGGGAGGCACTTCCGACTATGCAATGATGCTCCATTAGGGTTCTTTGTTATTAACTATCATCACTTCTTCGCTCCGTCCTTGTTTCTGTGTAGTGCATACTGTTGAAGGCTGGTGGGAAAGACCTCAAGAAGCAGCTCCTTCCATCTGCTCAAGGCCTTGTCAGGGTTGTGTAGACGGGCTGGTCCCAGTTCGCCGTAGGGCTGTGAGAAGGAGGGATGGACAGGCTGTTGAGGATGGGGGTGGCATACGGCCGGCGAGAGGAATGGAAATACGGATACTGGTAAATGCTGGAAGGATAGCCTGAGTAGGGGTTGTAGTAGTTGGAGCTCTGAAGATCTGTGTAGTCGCACGGGGAGCTGGAAAAAGATCCCGTGGCTGAGCTTGGGGAGACGGTGGTGGCACATGCTTGTGCAGTATAGGATCCGTAGTCCGAGTGGGTTGGAGAGTTGTGAGGCTGGTCACTGTAATGGCTCGGGCTGAGCTGTTCAGTCTTGATGTGAGGCCTCTGATGGCTGCTTTCACTGGACGAAGGGGAGGCAGATGCCGGACTCTTGTGAGTCCATATCTGGGAGGACCCAGCAGTGCTGCTGTTGGCCGAGTGAGGGTAAGAAGTCCCATAAGATCCCGTGGTGGAGTTCTGCCCGTGGCTGGCTGGGATGGCAGAGTGGCCGTTGAGTGGCAAGTACTGGTCAAACTCGTGGATGTCGAAGGCCTCCATGTTGTTGATGACCTCACTGCTCAGCTCAGAGATGTCCACGTTGCTGAAATCAATGTTCTGTCGGCCGCTTTCCATGAGGCGCCGGCCCTCATGCTTTAATTCTTGCTTGCTCCCAGGGTGAAGGTCTGTCTTAGGGGTGGTAGGTGGGGTAGGAGGTCCGTGGGGCTGCCCTAGAGAAAAGTGTATTGAAAACAAAGTCATCATCTTCAAAGGGAAGATGGCTTAGCTTAAACACCAGCCCTGAAAGATGTATGGTGATTTTATTTAATAAAGATAAAGGAAGCACTAAGTTGACAGGCAGGAAAGCAACGGGCCATCTGTTTTGGAAATCAGCTTTGGAAATCCTGCTATCAAAATATGAAAGAAGCCCAGTCTCTTGTTTCTAGATGGACCTGCCTACCAGGAAAATGACCGCTTTTAGCTGGGATGGGGAGGAGCAGGAGGGCCAGAAGGGACCTCAGAGGTTTTCTAGTCCAACCCCTTGCTCAGACAGGAAACCCTATACTGTTTCAGGCAAGTGGCTGTCCAGTCTCTTCTTAAAAAACCCCAGTGTTGGGACACCCAAAACTTCTGAAGGCAAGCTGTTCCACTGGTTAATTGTTCTCACTATTAGGAAAGTTCTCCTTAGTTCTAGGCTACTGTTCTCCTTGATTAATTTCCATCCATTGTTTCTTCTTCAGGTGCTTTGGAAAATAGTTTGAGCCCCCTCTTCTTGGTGGCAGACCCTCAAATAATGGAACATTGCTATATTTGAGTGGCTAAGGAAAGGTAAGGAGCAGCTGACAAGCTTGCTTTCTGGTCACTGTGGGCTTATGATGGGCCATACTCCTGTGGCAAGTACACCTATAGTATGAACTTAGAATTCCAGATGTGCTAAGCACAAAGAACATGGGAGAGACCATATAAGGGTTGACTGTACAGTGTACTTATTAGAAAAAGAGTGGAATATCCAAAACATTAACTTCTATCACTCCCACCTTTGGGCCACCTAGCTCAGTGGCCCAGCAATTTTAGGATATGTGGACTTCAATTCCCAGAATAATCCAGCTGGCACTGAAGACACACATCTTAAAATGGCTCAGGATGCAAGACACTGAGATAGCTCAAAACCGTCTCATTTGACAGGGAAAGGATTCTCTTACATTCAAGCAAGGGTCTCTCCAAACCAACCAGGTGTTAAGAATAACATCTGGCAACCCTGTCTTGTAAAGCAAATGCTTTCCTAACAGCTTTCCCAACTCTGCATGTCGATTTGGTGAACTGCGTGCGCAGAAAATTTAGGAAAAGCTATTCTGTTGTAAGCTGCAATGGAGAGAAACAGAAGCTACCAGCATAACAAAAAGTTGTCAAATGATTTAGCACCACGCCAGCCAGCTGGAAGGACTATACCACACATCTGTCAGGACTAAGTGACTTGATCAGGGCCTGATTTGACTTGTTTTGCAGAATGAAACTGAGCGCACCCTTTGATTCGACCCATCAAATTAGTCCAAATTTGTAAACAGCAAATTTGAGGACGCCTGTTGCTTTCTAGTAGTTTTGTGTGTGTGTGTGTTTTTTTAATGGGTGTTTCTGTTTTTATGATGAAAACTGCCCGGAGTAAGCCAATTTAACATAAATGGGATGCAAACATATGCCAACATCCATCAAATCTTTACATGGGTCCAAAGGTGCCAGATCAGAAGTCCCAAATCCATTCGGTGAATTTGAATGAAATGTAGCAGACATTCTAGGGAGGTTGGAAAAGGAACGCAAGGAAGGAGAGGCTGGAAATCAAAAGACAAAAGGTGAGGGTGTATCAGCACTTCTTACAAACAGCAGTTCAGGTGGGGAGAAGCATTTCCCATCGTGCAAATGGACCAAGTTGCCAAGCTTGGAGACCTCTGCTCTATTGTGATTGGAGAGCCTGGGAGGGTTCATCCCACTTCTGCCCCTTTCCTATTTTTCAAAAAAAATGTTAATTGTTGCAATAACCACACCAGAGGCCTAATCTGCATTTCTAAAATCCATTTCCTGCTGAAAACTCCTCTCCCACCTAATTCCAGTCGAGCAAAGTAATCCTCGCCATATGACCACTATTGAGCCCAAAATGTCTGTCATTAAGTGAGACATTTATTAAGTGAGTTGTGGCCTGTTTTATAACCTTTCTTGCCTGAATTGCTAAGGGAACCACTGCAGCCGATAACTTAGTAACCTGGTTGTTAAATGAGTCGGGCTTTTCCATTGACTTTGCTTGTCAGAAGGTCACAAAAGGGGATTAGATGACCCTGGGACACTGCAAACTGTCATAAATATGAGTCGGTTGCCAAGTGTCTGGATTTTGATTCACTTAACAGCCGTGTTACTAACTTAACCGCTACTGTGGTTCAGTTAACTTTGGGCATGAGTAAAATGGGACAAAATTCACTTAAGAACTGTCTCAGCTACTGTTGTGGTTTGCTGACAGCCTGTGCAGACGTCAGCGGTATAGGACAGTGGAGAAGAATATGGACCAGTCGAGGAGTCTGGAGAGGACTCAGACAAGGGTCCTGCGTCCAATGCAGAGATGAAGCCAGGGCTATCTGGGAGTGGAGTGTTGACTCCGGAGCCTTCGGAGTCTGGCAGCAGTGAGGCAGAGGAACAAGGGGAGCCTGTTCCCGGTGCGCATGTACACAGAGGTGCTAGAAAGCGAGAGCAGCTGAGACAAAAGGGGCGACTTGGGAGTGAGGCTGGGAGGTGATTGCCCCTCCCCTAAGGTAGAAAGGACAGGCAAAGATGATGAAACTTTTGCAGGAAGCAAAGTCGTTCGCTGTATTCAGATTAATCCTTGCACTCTTTGTACTTCAGTTGGTTTTTTTATAATTCATTTGGCACTCTAGTTATTGACAGCAATTCACAGGAGAGTAAGGTGGGTGCTTATCTCGAGGGACTGTTTGAGATTCATTATGGCTGGGAATGAAAATAATTCCCAGTGTTGCAATGAAACAAGACTTGTTTTTAAAATAAGTGTGTGCGTAATTATGGTCTCGGAAGCCTTGGTCAGAACAGCTACAGAGGTTTTGGGCTTGGTTATGGTCATAAATCAAGGACTACCTGTATTCTTGAGAAAATAAGAAAACGGTGAGCAAATGACACAGGGATCTCTTGCCTCCCAGTGCATCATGTCTAGGTGAACACCTCTATCCTGGCCATGGAACTTATGCCCAAATATCTGAAAAATGAATGAATGAACGAATGAACGAACGAACGAACGAATGAATGAATGAATGAATGGCAATGATGTATTGCAACTGATTTCACTTGCACCTCAGTTGGTCGCAGAGTTATCTCTGGTTGCTATAGAGCAGAGGTGGGAAACTATGGCCTTTTTATGACCTGTGGACTTCAACTCCCAGAATTCCTGAGCCAGCCATGCTGAGGGCTGAAGTCCACAAAAGGTCCATCATTCTCCACCCCTGCTGTAGGGTCTCCCATAGAATGCATACAGATATGCCTGGAGGTCCTGCTCCCAAGACCCCTTGGAAGGAGAAGATGCAAGAGCTTCCCACAAACGTGTTCAGAGCTCACCAATTTCTGAAGACAAATATACGTTTAGCCTTCAACTGTGAAGCTGAGCATAGTTCCTCAAGATCTTGGCTTTATGCCCCAGAGCAGAAGCCAGAAATGGAGAGAGAAAAATCCCAGCTTTCTTGCAAAGAAAAAAAAAACAGTCAGCAGAACAGAAACTAGAGAAGAAACTGCCAATTTTGTAGATGGGAAACAGGGGGGATATTCTCCGATTGTAGCCTGGGTTGGCAAACACATCTGGATCAGCTCCAGAGAAAAGCGGGGAGTCCATGGGATGCATCCTGCCACAGTTCTGCTCTATACTGAAGAAGGAGAAAGGCTGCCTAGGTTTCATGGAGAAGGACCTCTATTCTATCAAGCATGATTGATGAATGAATTAATGTTCCTATGGTATCTGGAATCGAGCCTTTCTTTTCCCAAGAACATCATCCCAAATCAGGAAATGCACTGAATGGGAGAACTTGACAATATGGACAGAGCTGCAGAATCTCTACCTCCTCCCATGCTATTTTTCATGACCAGACACCAGGGGTGGAATTTAGCAGGTTCACACTGGTTCGCGAGAACTGGTAGCTAACTTTTTGTGCAGTTTGGAGAACCGGCTGAATCGCGTGCCTTGCCATGCCACGCCCAGTCCTGCCTTGCCCCTCCTCTCCCCTCCCAGCCACTTCTTGCCTTGCTACCGAGCCACTTGCCCAGCCACCCAAGGTTATAAGTAGTGGCTGGGAGGGGAAGGGCCAGGTGGGGCAAGGAGAGGCCGGGCAAGGTGAGGCACCCTTCGACGTGAGTGATGTCAAATTGGCCATGTCTACCCAGTCACACGATCATCCAGCCAGGTCTATCCAGCCAGTCATTAGGGCGGAGAACCAGTTGTTAAATGATTTGAATCCCACCACTGTCCGACACCTGAGATGTCCAAGATAAAGCAAATTAAGGATTCTGGATTTAATTAAGGATTCTGGATTAAGGATTCTGGATTAAGGATTCTGCCTTGGACAAATTGTCAGATCTGCCATCTCCAGCAGAGATGTTTCACTGGCATCCTGCCATAAATTGTAAGGGGGGAGGAATTTGGAGTAGTAACATGTGGACCTGGGAATGAGAAGACAAACAGGGAGTGGGGAGGGGAGACACATTGAAAAGAGCCAGAGG
Source organism: Emydocephalus ijimae (assembly GCA_004319985.1). NCBI lineage: Eukaryota > Metazoa > Chordata > Lepidosauria > Squamata > Elapidae > Emydocephalus > Emydocephalus ijimae. The sequence goes on along the minus strand of BHEV01035190.1, from coordinate 33,282 downwards.
TACCAAACTGGAATAAACCAACATCCAAGGACACCTGGCCTGGGAACTGAATGTAAAATGGATTGAGAGGCCCCAAGCTCCGAGCCATTCCCAAAACATCTTCAAGGCATCCTATTGAAGACTGATGGACTGGTCATGTGGGGAGGGCCAGGGAAAGGGTGAAAAGTGTAATCTTTGTGCAGGAATACTGAGATCTAGTTTTACTTTCACTGCAACCACTTGAGTAAAAGAACCTATCACTTCAACCAAATGGAATCGAGAGTCTTTCTCGATTATGTCTAAATTGGGGCAGGTCTGACACAAACACTCTTCCTTCACCTGTGTGGTCACTAGGGTGATGCACTTCACTCATCGAGCCCAGTCCTGAGTCTGATTTGTAGATCTGGGATCCTCCGTGATGGTTCAGCTCAGCTCCCGAGTCTGAATCACTCTGGCCGGCTTTGACACTTTTCCTCCGACGTGGCTGGTATTTGTAGTCTGGGTGATCCTTTTTATGTTGAACCCTCAACCGTTCAGCCTCCTCCACAAACGGACGCTTCTCATTTTCACTCAGCAAGCTTAAGAAAGAGAGAGAGGAAAACTAAGTGAGTCATTCATGTATGCCTTTAACCCAACTTAAGTCTAACACTCTTACGTAGTCCCAAAGTGGCCGAAGAATCCAAGAACATAATCAATGCCCTGTTGGGTCAGACCAAAGGGCCCATCTAATCCAGCAGATTGTTCTCTCTCAGTAGTTAGATTTGGGAGATTCCGTTCTGTCTCATACAATGAACTTTTAGTTTAGTTTATTGTCATTGCAACTCGTACAATGAATGTACCTGCTGTCAACTCATATTTCTATGGTCTTTTAGAGTTGCCTAGAGAAAGGGAGGGGGGAGCAGTGCGGCAATTTGCATTCCATAAATGTTTTCATAGATAGTTTCTAGGAGACTGAAGTTTCTATGGAGCAAAATTCTAACTGGAGAGCCTGATGGATGACTCTGGGCTATGGAGGTGTCCCATTGGAGAATATGAATTATGATACACCCAGGGGGTGGGGGGAAACCAGGGTCAAGGGTGACAATGAATGATGTGTCTCAGAGTTGGCTACACCCAGGTAGCACCGGCATGTTTACTCCTAGTAAATCTTCTTTGAGCTTTGAAAATCTGGCTAGAGGCTCATTATTTAAATAGGGGTAACTCCCGGAGCCCTGACACATGCATTTGTGGAGCTGAAGAGGTAGAAGATCTGACTCATATGTTATTCAATTGCTGCTTGTATAAGTGGGGTGAGATATAAGTACCTTGATCCACATATTAAACATATGGCCCTGTGGGAGCCATATTAACACAACACATACCTCATGTGTGGCCAGAATTTGAAAACATTTAATACACCACAATTTCTGACTAAAATGGTCTGACCGAGATCGACATATGTGGGGTAAATTGCAGGGGTAATACAGAAATATAATTTTATGTCATTTTATTCTATTTTACCATATTTATGTATTAAATTATTGTATCTTATACTGTAGTTATTGTATTTTACCCTACTCTCATTTTAAATTGTATAGGATTTTACTGGTAACACGTGTTCAAATCATGTATGCCGATTTGGCCTGTAGGCTAATCAATAAAATAAATTGATTAATCGAGCAGTCTAAGTGGCCAACCAACTGCCCAAGGAAGTCCACCAGTCTTTCAGCAGATGGCCTTCAAAGGCAGTGCTACTGCCATCATAGCTAAGAGCATCCCAATCTGTCCTTTTTTGAAGCTAACCAAACTTTTTGGTACAAGTGAGCATCACAACTCATGATGGCAAATTCCAAACTTGAATCACATGTGTTGAGTTGTGACATATGTCCAAATTCTTCCAGGATTCAATTGTATTGGTTAGTTCTAACTTCCCTGATTTCCCCTTGTCCACTTTATCCAGGCTACATCTAATCTTGTACAATGTACTGTCATCTCATTCACCTCTTTTCTAGACTAATAATCCCCAAATGTTGCAAATGCTTATTCACAGGGAAGATGTTCCAACCTCTTGATCACCTGAGTTGACCTTCTCTGACCTCCAAGTTCCCTTATGCCTCTTACAAGATGCCCTGAGCAGATCTGTGCACAATATTCCAGAGACGGTCACGCCAGTAATTCATCGAAGGGCATTATAATATTGAGTAATGGTAAGTGAAAATGACCTTGGGAGACAGGGAGAAGAGGCGCAGCCAAGGAAATGGTCAGATAAAAGGCAACTTAGCCACTAGCAGAAATGGGGTGAGGCAAGAAGTAGTTCAGAAGAGTTAGTTTTCCTGTAAACGGGGATGGGAGGAGATATACTTTTGAATTGGCAAGATTCTGTTAATGTAACTTTACAAATAAAGCAGAATTAGATCGTCTGGCTCTGCTTACTGTTTGGCCTACCTGTCAGACCTGCCACAGTGTGAACCTCTAAATAGTAATGATCCTTGGCTCCATTTGTTGAAAAAGGTATAGTTTATTAGAAGTCAAGGGTAAGAGCAATAGTCTAAGCGCTATTGCTATTACTTACACTTGACTTCTAATAAACTATACCTTTCTAATACCCTCTTTAAGTGGTTTACAGAGTCAGCCTATGGTCCCCAACAATCTAGGTCCTCATTTTACCCACCTGGGAACGATGAAAGGCTGGCCCTGCCCACCCCTCCCCTCCCATGAGTCTCCACGTGGCCCGTTTTGGATGGAGGTAAGTGCAGGGTCTATGCGGAAGCTCCAGGAGGGGGGAAAACGGGCCTTCTGTAAGTCCAGAAACGGGCCTGTTTCCAGCTTCTGGAAGGCCTGCAGAACCCAGGGGAGGCTGTTTTTGTCCTCCTGGAAGCCCGAGAGAAGCCTCTGGACTCTGGGAAAGGTGAAAAATGTCCCTCCTAGGACGTTCTGGTAGGCCACACCCACACCCACCCAGGAACTGGGCAGCGAACCAGTTGCTGGGATTTCGCTTCCAAACAGTATAATTGCTGTTTTAGAGTTCAAATCTTCAGCTGGGATGACAGGATTAAAAAAACACTGAGTGACCATTCAAGCAGCACTGAAAAAAAATTGGCTTAAGACCATTTTTCACACTTACGACCATAGCAGCATCCCCATGGTCACGTGATCAACATTCAGCCATTTGGCAACTGGCTCCTATTTATGACGGTTGCAGGGTCTGGGGCATCATGTGATCCAGAGGTGGTATTTAGCAGGTTCTGACCATACTGGAAAACCAGTAGTAGAAACTTTGAGTAGTTTGGAATACCACCTTTGACCCCGCCAACCCCATCTCTTCTCCGCCTCCCATTGAGTCCCAGCTGTTTGACTGGGTCTCCTTTGGTTGCCCTGCACAGGAGAATGGAGCTGCAAAGCAGGTTAGTGGGGTGGGGAGGGAATGGAGATTTTGCAGTCTCCTTCCCCTGCCACGCCCAACAAGCCACACTATGCCCACCAAGCCACCCGCCCACAGAACCAGTACTAAAAAAAATTTGAATCCCACCGCTGATGTGATCCCATTTTGCCACCTTCTGACAAGCAAAGTCAATGGGGAAGCCAACTCACTTAATAACCATGTTACTGACTTAACCACTGTAGTGATTAACTCAACAACGGTGGCAAGAAAGGTCATAAAATGGGGCAAAATTCACTTAACTGCCTTGCTTAGCAACTGAAATTTAGGTCGCCTTTGTGGTCTACCTGTATTGCAACCTATTTTATACCTCTTGCATCCGAGAGCAGCACTTTACATCCATCTGTTATTCATCCGACAGCGGATGGCACAAAGTCACAACATTTGTATATCATTGTACTTTTGTTTCCTGCTGTTTCACTTTTATATCATATATCATAATGCTCTCCCTCAAAGAACATCAGCAGCTGCTATTATTTTTAATCTTTTCCAAAGCACAAAGAGATCTAAGTAAATGGGAAACTCTGTAAGTTATGCTTTTTTAAAAAAAAATCATGCTTGCTAACATTTTTCTATCTCTGTTATTTCTCCTGTTCCTATAAAACTTTGGATTTGTTTTTGGATGGCCAAACTAAAATGAAAATGCTATGTTCAGCCAACATGTTCGGCCAACAATGGTTGCAAGAATTAGGTATGTCTAATCCAGTGACGCGTTGGCTCAGGGGCTAAGACGTTGAGCTTGTCAATCAGGAAGGTTGGCAGTTCGGCGGTTCGAATCCCTAGTGTCGCGTAACAGAGTGAGCTCCCATTCCTTGTCCCAGATTCTGCCAACCTAACAGTTGAAAAGCACATAAACAATGCAAGTAGAAAAATAGCAGCCACTTTGGTGGGAAGGGAACAGCACTCCGTGCGCCTTCGGTGTTTAGACATGCCGGCCACATGACCACAGAGATGTCTTCAGACAGCGCTGGCTCTTTGGCTTTGTAATGGAGTTGAGCACCGCCCCCTAGAGCCAGAAACAACTAGCATGGACGTGCAGGAGAAACCTTAATCCAGTGAAAGAAGGACCAGAGATGACATGTTAGCAGTGTCAGGACTCCAGTCAATCCACCCCCACTCAAATCGTAAGTCTTTAGCCACATCTCAGAGAAAAGAAAATTGGTTGATTAGAAGTGGCCATGTTGGTGTTAGCTGGAAGTAGCCAATACTAAAATACATCATTCATTTCCCCCTTGACCCTGGTCTTCCTCCACCCTCTGGATGTATATTCTCCAATGGGACACATCCATAGCCAAGAGTCATCAACCATGCTCTCCAGTAATACTCTTGCGCTCCGACAACTTTGGCCTGCCAGGGTGATTATCTAGGCACTTAATATCTAGGCACCACTCCCTTTTTCTGACAGCTAAAAAGACCAAAGGAGTATCTTTGTAGTTGACAAGTGGTCTTGCAATATTTGAGGGGTTCTCACAGAGAAGAAGGATCAACTAATCAAGGAGAGAAGCAACCTAGAACTAAGGAGAAATTTGCTGACAATGAATCAGAATGAATGAGCTGGAAGGGACTTTAGAGGTCTTCTAGTCCAGCCCCCTACTCAAGCAAGAGAACCTATACCATTTCAGATAAGGGACTTTTCTTGCCACCATTGTGAATTAAAATAGTTGTTCAGTGACCCTTGCTTCCCCACTGACTTTGCTTGTCAGAGGGTTGCCCAAAGGAATCACATAACATGTATATTCATGAACTGGAATAGAGCTAAGTAACAAGGTCAGCCAATGAATTGGCATAGCAACTAAACCAGCCAATGAGGACAGTTTGGAAACTGAAACTGGAAGTAGCCTAGGCTGGAAACTGAAACTAAAGTAGCCTGGCGTGGTTGTATGTTAAGCTCTGCAATGGTGCAGCTATGTGTTGAAGCTCTGAGTCTTGTCTATTGAAGATGAAACTATCTTGCTTGCTTGCTGAAGAATGGAGCTCTGCTCTGAACTTGCAACACGTTTCTGTTTGAGTTTGCTCCATGTTGGAGAAATCTACAACTGGTTTGTAAAATCTATTTATGTTTACAAAGATGCTAAATGAAGCATCAGCCATCTGTGTTTATTTTTCTGGTGCTGAATTTACGCTGCAAAACTCTCAATAGAACATGAGAACTAACCCATGGAACAGAAGTTGTGGAAGCTCCAACACTGCAGGTTTTTAAGAAGAGACTGGACAGTCACTTGTCTGAAAGGGTATAGGATCTCCTGTTTGAGCAAGTGGTTGTACTAGAAGACCTCCAAAGTCCCTTCGAACTCTGTTGTTCTGTCAGGGCTCTTCAAACTTGGCAGCTTTGAGTCTTGTGGACTTCAACTTCCAGAATTCCTCCTCCAGTCGTGTTAGTTCAGGAAATCTGGGAGTTGAAGTCCACAAGTCTTAAACTTGACAAGTTTGAAGACCTTTGTTCTATATTGTATTGTATTCATTCAGTAATTGAAGCCATATATTTTTGAAGACTGTTGCAACAGAGTCTTTTCACATATTTACTCAGCAATAAACCCCAATCAGTCAGTAGGAGTCACAACTGAGAGACATGCAAAATTGCATTGTTACTGTTAGAAGGCAACAGGGCTATGTAAAGAAAGGTGGTGTTGAAATGCATAAAAAATACCAGCATCTGGGATTATCTTTGTTTACAAAATTCAAATTCAGCTATCCTTTCCAGGAAACTATTGGAGCACTTTTACAACAGGCAAATAAAATAGCAGATTAAATACACCTGAACAGTTGATTTCCATAAGTTCGTATTGGTTAAATGCACTTGAATATGACACACAGTACAGAATCTGACCAACAAAGCCTTTGTAAATGCATGTTAAATCTACCAGTGGCTAGAATACCAGCCTGGAGAAGTAGGCATGGTGAGGATGCCACCATGGCACAGACAGAATCCCAGGCCTCAATAAACCCACGGTTCAAATTGCAACTGAAAAAGTGCAAAGCATGGATTGGAACTTTTTTTTTTCCCCGATTCCACCTGTCCGTCCCCCCAGCAGCAAAAGCCTGATCTGGCCCAGCTGACAAAGGCAGATAAAGGTTGGAGCAGATGAGGTGAAAGGGAATAACAGAACAGAGTTGGAAGCGACCTTGGAGGTCTTCGAGTCCAGAGATCGGCAACCTTAACCACTCAAAGAGCCATAAGAGTCCTAATCGGAATCCTCCCATTCAATTCTGGAGCCGACCAGAAGTCTGGTTCCCCACCATAGTCTCCTCCCAGCTCCTTTTTCCTCTACCTGTCCTAAGCGAAAGCCCTATCAATTGTGGAGCCAACCAGAAAACCCTCCCCTTGCCATAGAGTCTCCTCCAGGAGCGCCATGCTTTCCCCTACCCCCACCCTAAACCAGAAGCTCTTCTCAAAATTGTGGCACCATCGGGTGACAGGGAGTCGCAGCAGAGGGATGAAAGAGCCACATGCAGCTCTAGAGCCGTGGATTGCTGACTCCTGTTCCAGTCCAACGCTCTGCTCATGCAGGAGAACCTATACAATCTCAGACAAGTGGCTGTCCAGTCTCTTCTTAAAAGCCTCCGGTGATGGAGCACCCAGAACTTCTGAAAGCAACTGGTCAATTGTCCTCATTTTTAGGAAGTTTCTCCTTAATTCCTGTTTGCTTCTCTCCTTGATTAGTTTCCATCCATCGTTTTTTCTCTTGCCTTCTGGTGCTTTGGAGAATAATTTGACCCCCTCTTCTTTGTGGCAGCCCCTCAAATATTAGAACACTGCTATCATGTCATACCTAGTCCTTCTCTTCACCAGACTGATATACTCAATTCCTGCAGTTGTCCTTCATTTGTGGCAGAAAAGGTCTTAAATTACACCCCGCCATTTCATTCTGATCCCTGGGGGAGATATTTTCTGTATATGCTTCATCTCAAAATGCCTTTTGAAAGCTGTGCTCCCATTAGCTCCCATTAGATATTTCTCGATTAACAGCATCCATCGTACTGTGGGCAATCCATGAAGACTACAAAATAAATGTTTCCAAGTTTTGTAAAGTGGTCCAAGTTTTCCTGATTGATTGATTGATTCTGACACTATTTTCTGTAGAGTGATTTGAGTTGCCAGCAAAGAGAGGATTACAATGGCTCGAACACTTAAAACTCTTCCAATACACGATTACTTTCTTTTTTTTCTTCTTTTCTAACTATGGCCCCAAATGCTAGCAGGATTAATCTTAATTATTTATTAAGCCTTTATCACTATTTTCCAGGCATACTATCCACTAGTATTTTCCAGGCATGGATAAAAACAATTGATACAGTATGTTATAGTCAATTGTGACATCAAAATATAAAATCAGGTGCTCTTAAATTAAACGGTCCATGGCATGTAATACTTACTTCCACACATTCAAAGGGAAAAAAGTAGAAAGCGTTTATTTTAGAGCAATTTCACGAGAGCTCGTGAAGAAGTTTCATTTTTTTTTCCAGAACTTTAGGTAACTCAGCAGACAGACACAGGTCTATTCCTGCAGCAAACCAGGAAAAACCCTCAGCCCTGAAGAGCAGAAGTTTGATTTGGGGCTAGCCGAGAAGGAAAAAGGAATTTATTTTAGTGCAATAGCACGTCTTCAGCCTAAAATGGCACTATATCATGCCGAAGAGGGAAGGGAAGGGAAGAGCAGAGAAGAGAAGAAAAGAGAAGAGAAGACAAGAGCTTTATTGTCACTTTATGTGAACACACTGGCACACATTAAAAATGAAATCCTGATGCCCGTTCTCAAAATGGATACACATACACATATACATGTGCCCGTGCATACATATAGTCCTATACCTATTTATATACAGTATATACATATTAGATTAGATTCAACTTTATTGTCATTGCCATGGATACGGGCAACGAAATGCAGTTAGCATCCAACCAGAAGTGCAAAACAACAGTAAAATATAAATATATGTATGCAAATATGCAAGGCATCTATGACTATGTCAATGGAAAACACAACAAAATGTATGTACACGAGCACACAAAGTTAAGTGTGACTGCACATATATGAACTGTACCAAATGTTAATGGACACGTTGAATATAAATACAGATGCACAGAGAATTATACAAAATACATCATATATTATCAAGGGAAGCATCAGCATACGTGTGGGGACAAATGAACTGAGGAGTTCAGCAAGGAAACTGCTGTATGGTAAAAGCTGTTCCCTAGCCTGCTGGTCTTAGACTGCAGGCACCTGAACCTCCTCCCAGATAGAAGAAGAGGAAACAGTTTGCGGGCTGGATGGAAGGAGTCCTTAACGATGCTGTGGGTTTTACGCACACATCGTTTCCTCTGAATGTCCACAATGGCAGGAAGTGGAATCCCTAGAATGTGTTGGGTGGTTTTCACCACCCTCTGTAATGCCTTTTTTCCTTTATAGTGCAATTTCCATACCAGACTGAGATATATACATACATACATTACACATACAGAGAGAGAGAGAGAAACATGGAAACTGAAGCAATATTTGCTGTGTGAGCAAGAAGGAGACAGCCAGGAGCCTGGGCGCAGCTTAGCTCAACTGTTCTGTACTGAAGCTGCTTGGTACTGTGAAACTGAAACTGAAATTCCTCACCTCTGCTTGTGTTTTGCATTTGGAAGAGATTTCTTTTTAGGTGGGAGGGGGAGTAGAACTCATTAGCATCAGAGCGTGTTCATAATAATATAGGAAACGTTAATGCTCTGATAGTCATTTTGAAAAATCCTTTCTTAGTGAGCACCTAGAAGCCAAGACAAATATACATGCCAAATTTCAAGTTTGCAGGCTTCACAGTTCTGGAGATTTTGTGATGATGTGTGAGTGGTATTTCGCTCTCTCTCTCTCTCTCTCTCTGTATGTGTGTGTGTATATATATGTGTGTGTGTGTGTGTGTGTATGTGTATGTATATGTATATGTGCGTCTATCGAGAGAGAGAGATTATATATCAACAAAGAAAATCAGTCATGGAAGGATGTGTGGTATCCCAGGCACAATCAGTGCAGACCCTGGTCAAGCATCACTTATATACCATGTCCTGAATAGAAGGAAGAAGTGAACCTCCAATAATCTTTTCCATTGTCCTCACCACTCTCTGCACCACCTTCCTGTCCAAAGTAGTAAGACCTTTCAAACCACACAGTAATACTATGAAGACTTGAATGTCAGAGTATCTCTAGGGCCATGGTGGTGAACCTAGGGAATGCATGCCACAGGTGGCATGCAGAGCCCTCTCTGTGGGCATGTACACCGTTGCCCCAGCTCATCTCCATCTCGCACGCGTGTGCGTGTGTGCCTCCCGCTGGCCAGCTGGCCTTCAGGTCTCTGCCGTGCATGCACAGGGGGGCACAGAAGGGGGGTGTTTCAAAGAGCAGGCAACAGTGTGGAATCGAAAGTACATTCCATTCATATTTTCTTCAAAGACTGATTAGATGACTGAAGCTCCTGGGTGGGGGAATCTAATTGGAGAGCATGATTGGTGACTCTTGGTTATGGACATTTTTTCATTGGATGATACACTCACAAGAGGGGTGGAGGGGAAGCAGGATCAAGGGTAACATTGAATTACGTATCTCAGAGTTACTACGCCCAGGTAGGACATAAAATGTTACCTTCAAATAAATCTTTTTTAGTTTTGGGAGTGTGGCTCGAGGCTCATGATTTAATTGGAGTAACTGCTGGAATCCTGACAGATAGGGCCCAAAAGGTTCACCGTCATTGCTCTAGGTCAGGGGTCTCCAACCTTGGCAACTTTCAGCCTGGCTGACTTCAACTCCCAGAATTTCCCAGCCGGCTGGTTTGGGGAATTCTGGCAGTTGAAGTCCACCAGGCTTAAAGTTGCCAAGACCTCTGCTCTAGGGAGTAATAACTTCACTGACATTACTAAGGATCTGTGAGTGGGTGATCAGTACCAAAGACAGAAATGACAAAACGAACGTTCAGAAAGGGAATTTCCATCCTCATATACGCCATCTCTTTCTCTCTCTCACACACAAATTACATTGTAAAATGAGCCGCTGTTGTTTCAGATTCATTAAAAAAACAAACTAAAGTTGGATATATTCACTCTTTCATTCAATGGAAAAGAAAACACTTTCTAACTAATATCGTACATCAATTTGTTCTTGCTGAAACAAGACCAAGAGGCATCTCTCTTTGCTTACATGTCCCATTTCTTATGATAGCTCTCTCCAATCCGGTGCCTTCTGGTTGTGTTGACTTTAAGATCCCACGCTGGCTGAGGAGTACAAAAACCCACATCTCAAATATTTGTGTAAGGTGTCCGGCTGTGAAAGACTGAACTGTAATGACCCAATATAAATATTCTGAAGCTGTTGGACTGTGGAGAGAAACAGAGGAGGAGGGTGGAGGGACAGGAAGAGATAGTTCTCTCTAAAGAGCCATAAACTTCACTGACAAAGCATTGGAGGTCACGTCAGCTTCCCAAATAAATTTCTCCCCATTGGCGGGTCTGCTCTACACACATATTTATATGCAAGGGCTAAATACGTTTATTTCAAAGAGAATTCAGCATTCACAGCCTGTCTTAAAATTCAGTGGCACAAAAACTCCCTAGGATGCATTCCAGGAACTTCAAGTATTCATCCAGAAATTGCAAAAGTAACTTCTCTACGGAAAAAATAGTTGCAACTTGTGTTCTTCTTATTTTGTTGTCTTTTTGTCAGCCACAAATTAGTTTCATTTCCCTAAAGACTGAAGCGCCCATCCTCCCAACCTGGCAGCAAGCCCGACTAAGGTCAATGAGGCCTATCCTGAGAAACGATCAAGGATGGGATTCTATCGGTTTGGACCGGTTCAAGTGAACCGAATATTAAATTTACATCTGGTTTGTGGAACCGTTATTTGAACTGACCGGCTGGCCCCACCCACCCCACCCCTTCCAGGAGTCTCCACGTGGCCCATTTTTGATGTAGATAAGTGCAGGGTCCATGTGCAGGTTCTGGGAGGGGGGAAAATGGGCCTTTTGGAAGTCTGGAAACAGACTGTTTCCAGATTCCAGAGGGGCTGCAGAGCTCGGGGGAGGCCATTTTGCCCTTCCCAGCAGCCTGAGGGAAGCCTCTGGACCCTTAGAAAGGTGAAAAATGGCCTTCCTATGCCTACTGGTATATGGGTGTCTGACCAGCCCAGAAGAGAGAGGAACAACGGCATCTCATAAAACAAGGCTCTTCAAACTTGGCAAGTTGAAGACTTTTGGACTTCAACTCCCAAAATTCCTGAGCTAACCTGACTGGAGGAGGAATTCTGGGAGTTGAAGTCCACAAGTCTTAAAGCTGTCAACTTTGAAGACCCCTGTCATAGAACATAGAATAATAGAGTTGGAAGGTACTTCAGAGGTCATCTAGTCCAACTCCCTCCTCAAAAAAGGAAAGTCTATACAGTGGCGGCTAACCTTTTTGTGCCAAAAATTATGTGTGCACTTGCACGCACGCACTCGCGTGCCAGCACCCAGAAGGCAATGCGCGTCCCCCCATGTCCCCTACGCATGCGCAGACAATCTCCCCGCCACCATCCCCTTACCTGCACTGCACCCCACAGCTGGTTTTCAGCCAGTTTGAAGCCTTTTTCGGCCTCCCAAAGGCTCAAGGAAGGCTTCTGCAGGGTACTACAAGCTTTGTAGGCCGAAATCTAGCCTTGTTTCATCACTTCCGGTATTTTCGGGAAAACAGGAAGTGACAAAACGGGGCTAGATTTCAACCTACAAAGCTTGTAGAAGCCTGCAGAAGCCTTCCTCAAGCCTTTGGGAGGCCGAAAAAGGCCTCAAGCCAGCCAAAAATTAGCTGTGAGGCACGCACATGCGCAGTGAGGTAAGTTTTCCTGCAGCTCACGTGCCACCACAAATGGCTCTGCGTGCCACCTGTGGCACGTGTGCCATAGGTTCGCCATCATGGGTCTATACCACTTCAGAGAAATGGCTGCCCAATCTCTTCTTGTGATGGGGGAACCCACAACTTTTGAAAGCAAGCCATTCCACTGGTTTATTGTTCTCACCGTCAGGAAATTTCTCCTTAGTTCTAAGGTTGCTTCTCGCCTTGATTAATTTCCATCTATTGTTTCTTGTCCTGGTATTTTTGGAAAATAAGTTGACCCCGCTCTTCTTTGTGGCAGCCCCTCAAATATTAGAACACTGCTATCATGTCACCCCGGGTCCTTCTTTTCACTATAGTAGACATCTCATGATTTGGAAACTCTTTTTTCGGCTGTATATATGTGACTTCTCACAGCACCACCCAGGAACCTGGAAGAGATTCATCTGCATGTATTTTGCAAATGCTTCAACGAAGTATTTGCATCCATCTTGCCAACAGTCCTGCCTCACATCCCCCTTCCCCCAACTTGCCACACAAGAGTTCAGGACTGGATAACGTTTTTCTTGTTTTACTTCTTTCTCCTCTATGGTGTGTAATGGCTGAGTAAATCATGAGAACACTTGAGAGGATTCAAGGCAAAGGATTCAAACCCATTTCACACCTGGCGTCCCTCTGCTTCAAAGTGAGTTGCAGTAAGACTGTTTTTTATCAGGGCAACCTGGTCTGCCAAATATGGGATGGAGCACACTGCTTCCACTTTCAGATGCTCCATCCAGTATTTTAGTAGACCAGGTTGCCCTGATTAAAAAAAAACACACACTTAATCTCCCCTCTGGTACACAGGTGGTTTCAGCAGGTTCTGATAAGTTCTTGAGAACCAGTAGCAGAAATTTTGAGTAGTTCGGAGAACCAGCAAATCCCACCTCTGACTGGCCCTGCCAACCCCATCTATTCTCCACCTCCTGAGTCCCAGCTGATTAGCTGGGCCTTTTTTGGTTGCCCTGCATAGGAGAACAGAGCTGGAAAGTAGGTTAGTTGGGGGGGAGGGAATGGGAATTTTGCAGGATCCTTCCCCTGCCACGCCCACCAAGCCACGCCCACAGAACCAGTCGTAAAAATTTTTGAATCCCACCACTGCCCTGATATAGCTGACACAGCCAGGAGAGCCTGTGGCTTAGAGATTAATACATCTACCTAACATGTAAATAGCCTGGGTTCGAATCCCAGGAGGATTTGGCTAGCTGACAAGAGCTAAATAGTTTGAAATAGGTCTATACTAATCTCCCTTTATTTCTTTGTCAATAAAACATAAATTCAACACAAAAATACAAAAGCGACTGCCTGGATTGGGGCTGAAAGGCAAAAGCAGAAGCAGTATGCTCCATCCCATAATTGGATAGACCAGGTTGCCTAGATAGATGGTCCCACCAGAAAAAAAAAACACCATTTAATCTCTCCCCTGGTATAGCCGACAAATCGAGGAGAGCCCGTAGCTTAGAGGTTAATACATCGACCTAATATGTAAGTAGCCCGGGTTTGAATCCTAGAAGGGTATAGCTAGCTATAAGGTGACGGTACAGGATCCCCTCACATGCCAGTTGTTTCCGGCTCAAGGGGGCAGTGCTCATCTCCATCACAAAGCTGAAGACCCACCGTTGTCTGAAGACATCTCCGTGGTTATGTGGCTGGCAGGACTGAAGGCCGAAGGTGCATGGAACGCTGTTACCTTTATTGATTGATTGATTTGATTTGATTTGTCAATCGCTTACAAGATACAGGTATAAGAATAAACATAGTTTTGAATACATGAGATGGATACTTATAAGAAAAATAAAAAGAAACAATAGGACAGGGACGGTAGGCACAATTGGTGCGCTTATGCACGCCCCCTACAGGCCTCTTAGGAAAGGGGGTGAGGTCCATAGTAGACAGTCTAAGGTTAAAGTTTTTGGGGTTTGGGGAAGAAACCACAGAGTCAGGTAGAGTATTCCAGACATTGACCACTCTGTTGCTGAAGTCGTATTTTCTGCAGTCAAGTTTGGTGCAGTTAACCTTGAGTTTGTATCTACTGTTTGCTCTTGTATTGTTATGGTTGAAGCTGAAGTATTCATTGACAGCTGGGACATTGCAATGTATGATTTTATATACTATACTTAGATTGGACTGAAGGCTGTAGTTCTAGGTTTTCTAGGTCTAGAATTTCGAGTCTGGTGCCATAAGGTATTCTGCAATGAGTAGAGGAACCTTTCCCCCAAAGGGGTCCCTATTTTTCTACTTGCATTTTTTACGTGCTTTCGAACTGATAGGTTGGCAGAAGCTGGGACAAGTAATGGGAGCTCACTCTGTTACGCGGCTCTGGGGATTCCAACCGCTGAACCTTTCCGATCAACAAAGCTCAGTGTCTTAGCCACTGAGCCAACGCGTCCCCCTGGCTAGCTAACGAGAACTAAATAGCTTGAAATAGATCTATACTAGTCTCCCTTTATTTATTTGCTGGAAAATACAAATTTAACACCCCCCCCCCCAAATTGCAGGAAGATTGGTACTCTTCTATCTTCTGAATGTGGAAAATGTCCTGGGGCCCACATTTCTAAGTTACACAAGCTTATTTCTTGGCTCAAAGAAAAGGTCACTTCCAGCCTGAATTGCCTTCAAGCATATTGCAACAGCAGAGTACAAAGTTTTGCATCCTGAAAAATCCCTTTTAACCTTTGGAAAGAACATGGCCTTTTGCAATGCCTGAATGTGCCCCAAAAGGAGATGCAGCCCCAAAGCACAAAGATTTTCAACCACCCACAACAATCGGTGCCTTCCAGGGCAAACAGTTCTACCAAAAGCATTTATTGATTTGTAACTACTCGGAAGATGTAAGTTTATCCTGCAATGGGATGTTCAGATGTATTTGTATGTTAGGATCCCACATGTACAGGGGATATTTCTCACTCTTAATTTCTCACCCACTAACTCCAGAAATGTTACTTAAGCCATCACATGACTTGTTAAATAAATATTTTGGCTTTCCGTATGTTCTCGACCACATATTGTAAAAACGCTGGCATATGGCTTAGCACATCATGCAAACATAGCTAATTGTGACTCATTAGAAATCACAAGCCAGGGTTGGAAGAGAAAAAATTGAAAACTGGGATGACCTACCTGTATTCACACATGCAGGGCAAGTGGCTTTGTGAACTGGTGGTAAAAGAAGCAATAACAACCTATTAGTACCACTTTATAAAGCCTTGCTAAGGCCGCACCTGGAATGCCGCATCCAGTTTTGGTCACCACATTACAAAAAAAGATGTTGAGACTTTGGAAAAAGTGCAGAGAAGAGAGACTAAGATGATCAAAGGCCTGGAGGTTAAAACATATGAAGAACAGCTGCAGGATTTGGGTTTGGCTAGTCTAGGAAGAGAAGGACTGGTGGTGGGGGGGACATGGTGCCAGTCTTCCAGTATTTGAGGGGCTGCCCCAAAGAAGAGGAGGTCAATTGATTTTTCAAAGCACCAGAAAGCAGGACAAGAAACAACGGACGGAAACTAATCAAAGCGAGAAGCAATCTGGAATTATGGAAAAAACTTCCTAACAGTGAGGACAATTAACCAGTGGAACAGCGTTGCCTTCAGAAATCATGGGCACTCCATCACTGAAGGTTTTTAAGAAGAGACCGGGCAGTCACTTGTCTGAAATGGTATAGGATCTCCTGCATGAGGAAGGGGCTGGACTAGAAGACCTCCAAGGTCCCTTCCAGCTCTATTCTGATTCCAACCTTCTCTATCCTGCTAGAGGCAAATACACCTCTGTACAGGCAGTTCACAACTTACAGCAGTTATTAAAAGTTACAATGGCACTAAGAAAAAGTTTATTTACGGCCACTTTGCACACTGAGAACCAGTGCCACATCCCCATGGTGCCGTGATCAAAATTTGGACCCTTGGCCACCAACTCCTCTTCAAGACAGTCACCATGTCTCGGGGTCAGGCGACGGACCCCCTTCTGACAAAGTGAATGGAGACGCCAGATTCGCTGAACAACAGCGTTACTAACATTAAACAACGGCAGCGATTCACTGAACTGTGTTGTAAAATGGGGCAAAACTCACTTAACAACTGTCTCGCTTAGTGACAGAAATGTGGGGGCTCAATTGTGCCCTGCTAACTGTACTTCCATGCAGAGAATTATTTGGGGTGGATAGGTGGAGCTGGAATTTCCTCCAGAGGAAGAAAAAAAAATCCTGCCAATACTTTGCCTTTTTGAAACAAGGATCGTGTAGCAAACTGTTCTGACCAAGGCTTCCCAAGACCGTAATTAAGCACACACTTACTCTTGTTTTATTTCAGCACTGGGAATTATGTTCATTCTCAGCAGGTAATGAGTCCCAAACAGTCTCTCGAGATAAGCATCCACCTTTCTCTCCTTTGAAGTGCTGCCAACAACTAAAGTGCCAAATGAATTATAAAAATACCAACTGAAGTACAAAGTCCACACAGAGCTTCAAGGATTAATCCAAACAGAATGAACGAGTTTGCTTCCTGCAAAGGTTTCTGTCAGCCTTCAAGATTTTCTTCCTTTGCTTTGTATCTTTCGGCTGTCATAAGTAACAAGGGGAGGAGGGGGGATATGGTTATGGGAAGTGAGCTGGAGGAGTTACAAAACAGAACTGTATAAACTGGGGGGGTAGATTCTTGCTTAGGCTTCTATCCTATACTATGTGCAGTTGCAACCCTTTATCAAACTATGTCAAGGTCAACAGACAGGCTTCATCACCACCTGGAGATGCCCACATGATGTGGTACACACTTTTAATTGGATGAGCCAATTGAACTATTGGGGGTGGGAACGTTGCCATTACTTTGTATATGTGATTTACGTGCTCATTTTCTCAGATTCAGAATTCTTTTGTTGCTACCACTTGATTTCCAGTAAAAGATATCTTTTCTCTAATTAGTGGAATCTATTTCTTTCATGGATTTTGAATGGAGCACCAGCTGACAGTTTATCTACCTTTGCCTGTCTTTTATACCTTGTGGGAGGGGCAATCACCTCCCAGCCTTACTCCCGAGTCGCCCCTTTTGTTTCAGATGCTTTCACCTACTAGCAGCTCTGCACATACACACCCACACTGGGAACAGGCTCCCCTGGTTCCTCTGCCTCGCTGCTGCCACACTCCGGAGGCTCCAGAGGCATCACCCCACTCCCAGATGGTCCTGGCTCCATCTCTGCATCGGACGCAGGACCCGCGTCCAAGTCCTCCCCAGACTCCCGGACTGGCCCATGTTCTTCCCCACTGTCCGATTCCGCTGCCATCTGCACAGGCTGCCGTCTGGGAACCACAGCGCAAACCATCTCTAGGAGGGAGCTGGAAGGCAAGGAATGTCTGAACAAAATCTCTGAGTAGTGAACTCGCTGGGTGGCCTCATGCTTTGCTCCAAGTCAGGCGAGATATAATGCGCACATAATAACAGGGGGCGGTGGATGCTTTATGGAAATATTGCCATGGCTTGAACTGCAGTGTGCAAGCAAGCCATATGGCTGCCTTGGCACATAATGCTCCATAAACAGAACATTAGGGGGGAAACCCCCCCCCCAGAGCTGCAGTCATGCAACATGCTTGTTGGAGACCAAAAGAAATGAGAAGAATGGACAGAGATACAGTAACTCCATGATCTGTCCTCTCCAGACACCAAAGAAAATTCTTTTATCCTTTCAGTTTGTTTGTTTCATTTATGTAGCCGCCCATCTTACATATACGGCTCTGGGCAGTTCACAAAATTAAAAGCTAAAAACAAAACACGTATGATAAATAACCCAAAAAAGATGGTAGCAAAACCCAGTAAAAATAAATAAATTAAAGCAATTAAAAACTATTGACAACAAACACCGGGGCTAGGGAAAACAGGTGGCATACTCCCTATTTATTTGTTCATTTTGAATCTGCTCTGTACTAAGGGTTTTTCTAGGTGGCTTAAAAAGAATTCATTTTCAAAGAATACTAAAACAGTAAAATACATCAACTGGGGGACAGGAAAAAAAAGCCCAGCCATTATCCAAGGCAAGCCATTTAGTCTTAAAACAAAATTGTTTCTTTACGTGTCTCAAAAAGTTGTGTCAAAAAGTGAAGTTAACGAAAGCCTCTGACTTTTCAATTTTTAATGGTGTTTTTGAGTGACAGTGGCCTGGGAAAGAAAAAGAGCAGGATTTTTATTGAATTGCTCCAAACCAAAATGATAGTTCTTCTGAGTATCCCATTCATTTATGAGAGATAGTTTTAGCTCATGATCATTTTCCTAAACCTGGCACTCAATCTAATGTCTGACTGAATGCCAGGTTTAGGGAAAGGGTGAGCTTCTAAAAACTTATATCAATAGAAATATAGATATATATAAAGCAAATATAAACAACACCCCCCCCAAAGCTGGTATCCTTTGCTTGCAAAGGACAAATCAGGGAATGGTAAACATGTTTTCTTTTCCTCTAGATAGATCTATTTCAATGTGCTGCTTAAAATCTTAACTCAGGAGCAATGGAGGTTCACAGCCAACCTTGGGAGCCAAGCTAATAGAAAATTCCAGAGGGGCAGCTGCTCTGAGATTGCTGCAGCAAAACAAAGAAAGTCTTGTGGCACCTGAAAAAAAAAATTGCAGCCAGGCATCAGTTTTGGGGGGGCATCGAGTTCTAGTCCATGCAAACTTTTGCCACAATAAATACGCTGGACTTTAAAGTATCCTTTTTCTCCAAGTAAAAACTGACAACTGGCCAATGATTCTTTTTTTCTTTTTTCCCCAAAAGCAACAAGAGAAGAGTCATTCGGAAAAAAACACGAATCGATGGAACTCAAAGGATCATAAAATTGTTCGTCTCTAAGGCGCCACAAACCGATTCGTGTGCCTGCTTTGATTCCCGCGAGGAAGAACATAGTTTGTCGCATCTTTTTCCTACAACGTTTTACATCTTTGTGACCTTGGTCACCTTTTGAAGGGGTTCAGGCTCTTCTTCCCCTTAAAATAAAACTAGGGTTCATCTACTTGATTGGCAACCAGCTGGGAAGAGATGGGAACATCTCTGCATACAGAGTACCAAACTGACCCTATCTTGTGACATCTATCTACATCTCACCAGCCAGAACTAAAAGGTGAGATACTGAAACATTCTGGGAATTTGGCACTATGGTGATGCTTTTTATAAGGCTAAAAACAAGGAGAAAGGAAAGAAAGAAACTTTTCCTTAAGTCTCCTCTTCTTGTTTTATAATGCACTGTGTTTCCAGCTTTGGAAAATCAAGGGCCATTCAAGCATTTTACACACCAAGGGGACAAGGTTTGAAATAGCCACCTTTCTAACAGGTATGCCCTCAGCAGCCTCCAAGGCTCAGATCAGGGTGGGATGGGGGGGTGAACTTATAAGTAAGTCCCTTTGAACTTCCAGGAATGTCCCTGATTTGACCCTTAATTTCCTTCCAGCTGTCCTTCATTACCCCGGCTGCACTTTTGATTCCCTCCATGTGTTCTTTAAGTTCAGGGTTTATTCCTCAAAGAGAGGGGGGGCACTGTCCCAGATGCTTTAGCAGGCCCCCCACAGTAGCCCTGAAAAAATCAGAACACATCCTGGCTTGGATGTTGTAAAGCCAATGTTTGGAAAGCCTTCCATAAGAGCCGAGTTTTGCATACACACATCAGGGGTCTCCAACCTTGGCCACTTTAAGCCTGGTGGACGTCAACTCCCAGAATTCCCCAGCCAGCTTTGCAGAATTGAAGTCGGCCAGGCTTAAAGTGGCCATGGTTGGAAACCCCTGGACTACATAACCCTCGTTCCACTCTGATCTCCCCTCCTGAACCTCGGTGTCCACTGAAATCCAAAGGAGCTCCAAATTTTTTCAGCCTGCCGATAAGCAGCTCCCCGCTTTCCTCAAACCGATACCCAACAGGACAGGAATTGGCTGCAGATAGAAAACCAATTCAAGCCGAATCGGTTTTCAATTTTATTCAGACGGAATAAATACATAAATAAATAAATCCGAACATCCCCAGGCTGATCGTCTGAACAATTCGAACTGAATGCCTCATCGGGGCGGCCGCTCCGCCACTTCTGCCCCTCACATGGGAGCCCAGGGATTAAAATCCCCCGGGGTCACTCCTCCCGACGCATGGGCTTCCCAACGGATGGGGAGGGAGCTCCCATCGTCCACAGCCGCCCCCCCCGCCCCCTCCCGGCTTGCTTGCCGGCAAGGACAAAATAATTGGTCCAAGACACCCGATCGGTTACGTTAATCTAGTCTAGGGAAGAGAAGGACCAGAGGAGACATGATAGCAGTCTTCCAATATTTGAGGGGCTGCCACAGAGAGGAGGAAGGGGTCGAGCTGTTTTTCAAAGCACCCGAAGGCCAGACAAAAAATAATGGATGGAAAATGAACAAGGAGAGATTCAACCTGGAAATAAGGAGAAATTTTCTCACAGAACAATCAACCCGTGGAACAAAGTTCAGAGTTGTGGGAGCTTCATCACTGGAGGCTTTCAAGAAGAGATTGGACAGCCATCTATCAGAAATGGTGTAGGCTGTCCTCTTGGGCAAAGGGGGGAGGGGTTGGGCTAGATGCACTGCAAGGTCCCTTCCAGCTTTGTTACTCTGATATTATTCTGTTATTCAGAAGTTGTGGGAGCTTCATCCCGGGAAGCTTTTTAGAAGAGACTCGACTGCCACCTGTCAGAAATAGGGTCTCCTGCTTGGGCGGGGGTTGGACTAAATGACCTACAAGGTCCCTTCCAACTCTGTTTATCTGTAAAGTTCCGATTCTTAACGCCTGCAAACTTCGGAGGGAGAAAGTCCCGGGAACAGTGGTGAAAGTACGAGCGCCCCACCTGGATCGACCGCAAGTTCCCTCGGGGCTCTCGCACCCAAATGCAACCGGCAAGTCCCTCGGTATCAGGCGCTACATAGCAATCCCAGGAAGCAGCGGAGTCCCACCGACCGAGGTTGAGCCGCTCCTTCCCGGGGACGCAGCCGCGCGCCCTTCGCGATCCGGGCCCGTCTTAACTGCAATATGGGGCCCCGGGCAAAGCCGCGTCCTGAGGCCCCAACGACAACTACTCACAGGAATAAACATGGAAATCGTCGATGAAATTAAACATAGAGCATTAACAGTATTAATTTTAAAAATTAATCAGTATCCATTTTTAAAAAAACGCAGTAAAACGTATTAAATCTGTTCCTGTATTTAGATGACACAAGGTGCATGGAAGGGGGAACATCCAGAGAGTAGGATGGGGCCCAAATGCTCGTGGGGCCCACGGGGAAAGTGTCCATCCGGCCCCGGCGTTAAGACAGCCCTGCGCCCGATCCTAACCGAAGGGCTTCCCCCGGTCCGCCGCCCCTTCCCGCTCGGGAATCCACTCACCGCCAGAGCTTGCCCAGCGTCTTGCTGAGCTCGGCGTTGTGCAGATGCGGGTACTGGTCGGCCAGCTTCCTGCGCGCCGCTTGCGCCCAAACCATGAAGGCGTTCATGGGCCGCTTGACGTGCGGCTTGGCTTTCAGCGCCCCGTTGCCGCGCACCGGCATGGGCACCAGGCTCCAGTCGTAGCCCTTCAGCACCTGCGAGACGGCGTCCCGGATGCAGGCGGGGAAGCGCTCGTCCACGTCGCCCGGCTCGCCCTTGGAGGAGGAGGAGGAGGAAGAGCGCGGCGCCGAAGCCGGCGAGGGCCCCTCCGAGCCGGCTGGGGAGGAAGGCGCGTCCGAGTCCGAGTCCACGTGCGACAGGGAGCTGGCGGTGCCGGCCGGGCTGCCCGGCGCCTCCATGGCTTTGCCGTGCTCCTCGCTCATGTTGAGCATTGGCGGCGCGAGCAGGGCGAGCGAGGGGCGCCGCCGGGCAGCAGCAGCACCAGCGCGGCCGGAGACCCCGACTCAGCTACCGGGGGACAGGGGGCGCCTTCTCTTCTCCCGAGCGCCCAGGCGTACCGAACCCGCCGCTGCCGCTGCCGCCGCCGCCGCCGCCGGAGCGACCAACCTGCCCGAACGCGCCACTCGATCCAAACGCTTCGACGGGGCGAAGCCCGCGACTTTCTTCCCCGGCGGGGTTGGGGGCGGGTGGGTGGGGAGCACGCTCCGCCTCTTCCCTCTTTCTATTGGTCAGCTGAGAACGGGCTACTCTACATAAAAGGCGGGGCTTCGGCTCTTCCCCGGATTCTTAAAGCGACCCGGGAATGAAAAATGAATTCATATTGTATTGTATTGTATTGTATTGTATTGTATTGTATTGTATTGTATTGTATTGTATTGTATTGTATTGTATTGTATTGTATTGTATTGTATTGTATTACATTACATTACATTACATTACATTACATTTAGTATGGTAATGAAATGTAATACAATGTAACGAAACGTAACGTGACACAACAAAATAAAATAAAATAATAAAATAAATAAAAATAAAAATAAAATAAAATAATGAAATGAAATGATAAAATAAAATAAAAACCGAGGGTGGAAAAGTAGGCAGGTGGTTTGTTTGCAGTTTTCGCTGGGCAGTAAATTGGCGGAGATAAACCTGCGAGTGTAAAATTTGGGAGCGCAGTTATAAAGTCGTACTTATTTGGGGAACAAGTTTACTAGACGCACCTCATCCCAACGTTGTGCTGTCCAGACGTACTGGATCAACAGATACTTCCCTGGAGCATGGGCTCTGCAGTTCAATCGATCCGACGAATCTCAGTTGAAGGGGTTTGCTAGATCGGACGGGGCTCCTGAAGTCTACCTCAGGCGGCGTGGGATCCACGCGGTGGCCAATCAAATTCTTCCCAGGCTCGCTTCGGACATCTAGAATTGGCTTGGCCTGAATGTGGAGATTGCGCAGAATGTGGAGATTGGGACAGAACGGTGTGCCTGACGAATTCCGGGAGATCAGCAGAGAAGCCCCAACCCTCCTTACACTCTGAGGGTCCAGTGGGACTTTCTGGGTCTCTTCAGGGCCGGACCATCACCCTCTCCCTTCCCTTGCCAAGCAGGAACTCGTGTCTGCAAATGGCCATTGCTTTACTCTGCCACTGTGAAATTAGAGAAAGGCGACCAACTCGGTCCACAGCCATTTGGAGCCAGGGAAAGGCCGGGATATGATTACGGCGGCCGAGCAACGAAGGATAAATAACATTTCTCTGACCGAGGCTCTGTGTTCCCACGACACGCCGACTCCCGCTTCCCGATTGTCCTTGGTGGCTCGCACAACCCGCTGAATCACAAACTCGCCACTTTAGCCGAAGCTGTGGTGGGAATAAACCAGGCGGATCTCCTTACTCGGTCAGAGTTGGGCGGTGGTCTCAACCACAACAAGAGATTCAGAACCACAAGCACCTTCTGCTACATTCCCACCACCCACTTACCCGCCATTAACCAAGTTAACAGTTTGCTTAGATTAGCAAGATACCCTCCCCCCTTTTGACTAAACGCTCTCGAGCCATTTGACAACCGTCTGTTAGAAATGGTATAGGGTCTCCTGCTTGAGCAGGGGGTTAGACTAGATGACCTACAAGGTCCCTTCCAACTCTGTTATTCTATTCTATTCTATTCTATTCTATTCTATTCTACTCTGTTCTATTCTACTTTACTCTAATTCTAATTCTATTCTATTCTGTTCTATTCTATTCTATTCCTATTTTATTCTATTATGCTCTACTCTATTCTATTCTACTTTACTCTAATTCTAATTCTATTCCTATTCCTATTCTATTCTATTCCTATTCTATTCTACTCTACTCTACTCTACTCTCCTATTCTATTCTACTCCTACTCTACTCTACTCTACTCTACTCTACTCTATGCCTATTCTATTCTATTCTATTCTATTCTATTCTATTCTATTCTATTCTATTCTATTCTATTCTATTCTATTCTACTCTAATTCTAATTCTATTCTAAAGTAACCAGCTATTGGGATGTTGTGGGAAGCACCTCTTCGGTTTCTTTGTAAGTGGAGGAAGAGCTTTCAGCGGCCGAGGAGGCTGATTTTCAGGGTGGGGGGAGAGGAGAGAAGGCTCGCTCAGCCCAAGGTGGGCTGCGCTCCAGGTTTACTCTGGAATAAGCTGCGTGCGCCCCACGGCCGGCTGCACCAGCCCCGCTCCTGGTAGCGAAGCTCGAAGCAGGCGGCTCTGCTTTCCGCCGCGGATTTGGGTTTCCAGCACGATTATGTCGTTCTTGGAAGCCGGAGGGGGAAAATCTTGGTGTGAATACTCTTTTCGCCTCGCCCCCCTCGGTCGCTGAACGGAGGCTCGTTATGCAGGAACTGGACGGCCGAGTTTTTTCTCTCCCCCCCCCTCGCCTTTCCCGGAGGAAGATGCATTTCCCGGTGTTCCGTGATTTTCTGACACGCACGCACCCCACCCCCAAAGGCTGTGTAGGGTAGGGACTTGCGGTCTGTAAGCGAAGGGCGTGCGCCTCTTTGGGTAGGAGAAATGGAGCGGTCCCGGAGGTAGGGCAGTCTACCTCTAAGAAAGGAGCGGTGAAGGGCTTCGAGAGAGTCTTACAGTTTCGGATAGCTTCTTAAACCGCGCTAATAAACCACAACAACGCGTTGCGCTCAACCCCAAAGGGCTTGAGTCTACAAACCNAGACTGGGGGGGGGGGGGGGGGAGGAAGGTGGGGGAGGGAGTGGTGTATTAACCCTTAAGCAGACTAAGCCCGTGCGTGTAGAGAACCAGGCTCAAAGGGGAGCAGGGCTTCGTTTGTACAGTATATATAAAGGAGGGCTCTAAGATTTGTCAGCGCTCAAGGCACCCACCAGTGAGCCTTAATCCGCCACTGCGGCGGAGAGGGGGGAGGGGAGCGGGGAGGGGAGGCAAAGTCAGCTTCTATCTCCAGGCATCATCAACCCAAAGACTGACTGGGGAAGGGAGAGAACTGGGGGACCCAACCGAGGAGGAGGGCAGAAAAGGCAAGACTCAATCGGCGACCTCTTCTCATTTCTGCAGAAGCTTCGTTGGCTCGCCTTACCGAGCCGCGATCTCGTAAATAGGCCTCCCATGCCACAGTGTTAGCTTAGCATGGGCGTTTCCGATGTGAATAGAATAGAGCTGGAAAGGGACTTGGAGGTCTTCTAGTCCAGCCCCCTGCTCAAGCAGGAGAACTTACACTCTTTCGGGAAATTGATTGTCTTAGTCTTTTCTTAAGATCCTCCGGTGATGGAGCGCCAGCGATTTTTGCCTTGGTGGCATCCAAGTTAAGATCTCGGCAGGGCAGCAACCAGCAGGAAACTCCTTCGCGGAATCAAGAGATCCAGAAAATCTTTTGCCCCACCGGACGCGCCTGGCAGCTCCTAGAACACGCGAGACCCAAACTAACCACGTTTCAGCCCGGGTGTTTATCATGAGGGTTCGGTGGCGACCTGGAAAATATGGGTTAGGCCTTGGCAACCTGAACGGGGTACGCGTGTGCTCGAAAGGGAACATACCTATTGTGTGAACTCAGCTCCTCACCCTGGGGAAAAAGGACAATGGTGTGTAATACCACTCTATAAAGTCTTAGTAAGATCACACCTAGAGTACTGCATCCAGTTTTGATCACCACACTATAAAAAAGATTTTGAGATTCTAGAAAAGCTATTCTCCAAAGCAAAAGAAAGGAAGGAGAGAGAGAGAGAGGGAAAGGGAGGGAGGGAGGGAGGGAGGAAGAAAGAAAGAAAGAAAGAAAGAAAGAAAGAAAGAAAGAAAGAAAGAAAGAAAGAAAGAAAGAAAGAAAGAAAGAAAGAAAGAAAGAACTGAGCAAACCATGGATGGACAGAAGACATATCTTTAAGGAAAAGGAAAGGATTGGGTGACATGATAGCACTCTTCCAATATCTCAGGGCTTGCCACAAATAAGAGATGAAAAAAAGATGTTGAGACTCTAGAAACAGTGCAGAAAAGAGCAACCAGGATGATGAGGGGACTGGAGACTAAAAGATACCATGAACGATTGCAGGAACTGGGCCTGGCTAGTCTAGAGAAGAGAAGGACCAGGGGAGGCAGGAGAGCCTGTCTTCCAATATTTGAGGGGCTGCCACAGAAAGGAGGAAGGGGTCAAGCTATTCTCCAAAGCCCCTGAAGGCCAGACAAGGAATAATGGATGGAAACTGATCAAGGAGAGATGCAACCTGGAAATAAGGAGAAATTTTCATACAGTGAGAACAATCAGCCAATGGAACAGAAGTTGCCTTTGGAAGTTGTGGGAGCTTCATCACTGGAGGCTTTTGAGAAACATTAGACTGCCATCTGTCAGAAATGGTGTAGGGTCTTCTGCTTGGGGGGGGTTTGACCTACAAGGTCCCTTCCAACTCGGTTAATCTGTAAATTTCCATCCGGTTACCTTTACCCTGCTCCAAGTTATTATTATTATTTTTTGCAGGGGTGAGAGACCCAACAGCTGCTTTCGCACAACTTTGGGGGGGGATACCTTTGCCTGGCTGGGGGAGGGAGAGGTTGGCCGAAACTCGCTGAAGGAAAGTTCGGTGTCTTTCTGACCCGAGTGATTAATTCGGCCCCTGAAATAAACGTATTGTGTGAACGCAGCCGGCATCCCTTCCTCTCCAGCATTCATGCCTCGCTTAAGACATAGAAGCCCGTAAAAGACGGGGAGGGGCCGGGCTGGGCGCGAACCAAGAACAGGCCAACTAAGCCGAGCGCGCGTTGCGAAGGCAGGAGGCTCTCTGCCCCCGTTTCTGTCGGGGCTACCAACCCCGAGGCTCATCTTGGCAAATCCAGTGAGGCGTGGCAGCGATCCTAAACTCCCACCTAGAATCCAAATGCAGGAAGCGGGACCTGTTTCCCCGCGCCTCTCTCTTGCATAGAAGCCTTGCTTGTTCTTTCTCTCCTAGCCGCAACCTCCGCTATCTTCGAGTCTCCCGTCGCATCTTGAGTTTCCTTTGAGTTGCCCCCCCCCCCAATTCTCAAGAACCGGAAGACCTTTGGAGGGAGGGATTCCAGTCAGGTTTAGCAGCCAGTACTGCCCCTATTTTGCAGCAAGACAACGATTACATTTTAATTCAGAGGATCTTCCGAAAACCAGAACCTGGAAGGAAAAGCAGGTATCTATCTATGGGGAGGGGGGGGGGCAGATTGGTGTCCACAAGGTGCCCCATTCTTCAGATGATTTCTGATTCTGACACACATTTCCTTACGTTTATTGATATGCTAGACAAAAGAATGGCAACTAAATACTATAAAAACAAAATAAGAACCAGCATAAAATTTTGTTTCCAAGAAGAAACTAGATAGTCACTTGTCTGAAATGGTATAGGTTCTCCTGCTTGAGCAAGGGGCTGGACTAGAAGACTTCCAAGGTCCCTTCCAATTCTGTTCTGTTCTGTTCTGTTCCGTTCCATTCTACTATATTCTCTATTCTGTTCTGTTCTCTCCTGTCCTGTTCCATTCCATTCCATTCCACCCCACCCATACAACAGCACTGAAAAAAGTGAGTACAACCCATCTTCCCACTTACAAACTTTTGCAGCAAACCTACAGTTCAGGAGCTTGGCAACTGTCATGCATTCACTATGGTTGCATTGTCTCATGGTCCTGGGGTTGCTATTTCGGACCTTCCCAGCTGGCTTCCAACAAAGTCACTGGGTGAAGCTGGATTCTCTTAACAACTAGGGTGGTTCGCTTAACAACCATGGCAAAATAGGCCACAATGCTGGGCAACATTCACTGGTCAGCCATCTTGCTTAATGAGGGAGATGAGCTGTTTAAAAATGGGATCAGTGAATAAATAAATACATTCCCAGAAATGGTGTAGGGTCTCTTGCTTGGGCAGGGGGGTTGGACTAGATGACCTACAAAGGTCCCTTCCTTTCAACTCTCTTAATCTGTTAAATCTGTTAAATGGAAGTTCTTGCCCCAAGAGACGTTGTAAGTTAAAGACGACTTAAATTTAGTTTTTATTCCCCCTTTATTTGTACAACTGCTCTTACCCAGAGATCCCCAAACTTGACAACTTTAAGACTTGTGGATGTCAAATCCCAGAATACTCCAGCCAGCATAGCTTACTCTCTTGCAGGCCCTTCCTCTGCAATCTCTCCTCTTTGGGGGAATAAGAGAAAAAGAAACAGACACGGCTGGCTGAGGAATTTTGGGAGTTGAAGTCCACAAGTCTTAAAGTTGCCAAGTTTGGGGACTTCTGCTTTTACCCCTTTCTACTTTCCCCCAAATAACAACCCTCTGAGGCAGGTTGGACTGAAAGAAGGGGAACTGGCCTAAAGTCACTCTGCTGCCTTTCACACTTAAGGGAGAACTAGAACCCTCCCTCCCCCAACCTCCCCATTTCTAGATCATCTGTTTCAGCATTACACCAAACTTTGAGAAACTGAAGATTTTCTTTAAAAAGACCAAACCCAACCCTTTAAAATTATTTCCTTGTTCCACTGAAGCTGGAAAAAGCCCCTTGCCTTCCACAGAAAAGAGGAAATTCATGGGCTAGATGCTTGGCAGAATTTGGACAACCCCAAGGTCATTCTGCCTGTGTGCCATTTTGTGACTTTTACACGATTGACTTAAGCAAATGAGGAAGGTGGCATTTAAGAGAAGTGCTTTCACTTTCGGTTTGAAGGATACAGTATCAGCCTTTCTGTGCAGGACTTTCAGTGTTTTCGACCTGGACAACCTAGAACTACGCTGCCTGCAGTCTGACCGAAGCTTAGTGCACAAAATTGTCTGCTACAACGTCCTACCTGTCAAGGACTACTTCAGCTTCAACCGCAATAACACACGGGCAAACAATAGATACAGACTCAAAGTAAACCGCTTCCAAACTCAATGGCAGAAAATACGACTTCAGCAACAGAGTGGTCAATGCCTGGAACTCACTCCCTGACTCTGTTGTTACATTCTCAAACCCCCAAAACTTTAATCTTAAACTGTCTCCTGTGGACCTTGCTCCATTCCTAAGAGGTCTGTAAGGGGGCATGCATAAGTGCACCAGCATGTCTACCATCCCTGTCCCACTGTCCCCATTCATTCATACTCATTTATTATATATACACTTATACCTATTAATACTTATATGTTTATATGTTATGTTCATACTTAATACTTGTTTTCTCATACATGCTTGACAAACAAACAAAATAAATAAATAAGGAAGGTGGCATTTAAGAGAAGTGCTTTCACTTTCGGTTTGAAGCCTATAGAGCCTCAGTGGTGCAGTGGTTAGAGTGCAGTAGTGCAGGCTACTTCTGCTGACTGACAGCTGCCTGCAATACAGCAGTTCAATCCTGACCGGCTCAAGGTTGACTCAGCCTGCCATCCTTCCAAGGTGGGTAAAATGAGGTCCCAGATTTGGGGGGGGGGGCAAGAGGCTGACTCTGTAAACTGCTTTGAGAGGGCTGTAAAGCACTGTGAAGAGGTATATAAGTCGAAGTGCTATTGCTATACATTATAAGCCTTTCTGTCCAGGACTTTCAGTGGAAAGGAAAAATCCCTCTCAGCATGATCGGAGCATGCTTGACAAAAATAAATAAATAAGGAAGGAAGGTGGCATTTAAGAAAAGCGCGTTTACTTTCAGTTTCAAGCGTACACAATAAACCTTTCTGTCCAGGACTTTCAGTGGAAAGGAAATAGCCCTCTCAGCATGATCGGAGCATACTGCTCTGTTTCATCAGTTCAATTCCAGCCCCCATGGGTCAGAGCACGGGCAAAAATTTTTTTGGTTGTACAGTAGAACTAGACAAATGGCAGAAATTGTGGGACAGGAACTATAAATTAACAATGCCAATTTATCTGG
Organism: Emydocephalus ijimae; assembly: GCA_004319985.1. Lineage (NCBI taxonomy): Eukaryota > Metazoa > Chordata > Lepidosauria > Squamata > Elapidae > Emydocephalus > Emydocephalus ijimae. The sequence continues at coordinate 3,311 of BHEV01035190.1, read as the reverse complement.
AGGGCTCACATTGCAGCCCTGGTCAAAAGGGTCCAGCAGAGATTTATACTACCTGAGACTTCTCAGGAAACAACGGAATGAAAAACGGACTAGGTCTTTCCAGGCCCAGCTGAAAAGCCTGTGGACCCCACAGCTGCCTATTCTCCCCCGCCCCCAGCCCCGGACTCCACGTCGCTCTTCGGATACCATCTCGGGCTTCTCCTTTGCCAACCCTGTAGGAAGTGATGCCCGCAGGGGGAGAGGACTTGACATACAATGGTTCGTTTGACTGTTCAAAGTTACCATGGCAGTGGAAAAAGTGACTTAGTTTAGTTTAGTTTATTGTCATTGCACCTGGTACAATGAAATCGAACACCACCTTCAGTGCACAACATGACCATGAATATAAACACAAACATATCCTTCACCCTCCACCCATTGAACCAAAAAACCCCGACACCGCACCAACACTGCACTACACAGCAGAATTCAATATCGTTACTGCCCTGGGATAGAAGCTGTGTTTCAGCCTATTTGTGTTTGTTTTTATTATTATTCTATACCGTCTGCCAGATGGCAATAGTTCAAAAAAAAAGGGGTGCACAGGATGAAGTGGATCTTTGAGAATGTTTTGAACTTTCTTAAGGCAGCAGGAGCTATAAAGCTCTTCCAAAGAGGGGAGAGGGCAACCAATGATCCCTTGGGCAATGACCTGGAGGGCTTTCCTATCTGCCACTGGGCAATTGGCAAACCATACAGAGGTGCAGTAAGTTAAAACACTCTCTATGGTGCAGCGGTAAAAGGTCACCAGCAGCTTTTCATTCCATTGTTGTTTTCTGAGAAGCCTCAGGTAGCATAATCTCTGCTGGGCCCTTTTGACCAGGGCTGCAATGTGGGCACCCCAGGTCAGGTCCTCTTTTATGCTAACACTCAGAAACTTAAAACTGGCCACTTGCTCCATTTGGTCTCCATTGATAAGCAAGGGCTGATCTCTTCCTTCTGTAGTTCACTATAAACTCCTTGGTCTTATAGGTGTTGAGGACCAAGTTATTGTCTCCATAGCACGAAAGCAACCAGTCCACCTCATCTCAGTAGGCAGACTCATCCCCCCTGGAGATGAGTCCCACCACTGTTGTATCATCTGCAAATTTAGTAATAGTATCACCAACTTGTGACTTATGACCATTTCTTACACTAATAACCCTTGTAGCATCCCTATGATCCTGTGATCAAATTTCAGGCGGTTGGGAATCCCAGGGGCGTCATATGATTTCCCCTTTCACGACCTTCTGACAAAGGCCAGATTCACTTCAGAACTGTGTGACTCACTTAACAAATGGGGCAAGAGCAGTTGCAAAAGGGGGCACCACTAACTAATCTCGGCCAACAAATGTTCCATCCTACACATTGGTAAAAAAAAATAATCTATATACCAAATACAATCTAGGCAGATATGACCTTGTTGATGACCCTCACTCTGTCAAGGACCTTGGAGTTCTCATATCCAATGACCTCAGCGCCAAAGCTCACTGCAACAGTATTGCCAAAAAGGCTTTAAGAGTTGTAAATTTAATTTGACGAAGCTTCTCCTCTGGTAATACTGATTTGCAAACTAGGGCATTCAAAACCTTTGCTAGACCAATACTTGAATGCTGTCTGGAATCCGCACTATATATTAGACATAAATACAATTGAGCGAGTCCCGAAGTATTTTACCAGAAGAGTCCTACATTCCTCTGTTTGCAACAGAATACCCTACACCAGACTTGAGATTCTAGGCTTAGACAACCTTGAACTATGCCAGCTAAGATTGGACTTAAGCACAGTGCATAAAATCATTTGTTTCAACGTCTTAGCAGTTAATGAATATTTCAGCTTTAACCTCAACAACACAAGAGCACACAAGAGATATAAACTCAATGTAAACCACTCCAAGCTCAATTTCAGGAAGTATGACTTCAGCAACAGACGGGTCAATGCCTGGAACTCACTACCTGATTGTGTTGTCACCTGTTCAAACCCCCACTCCTTCAGCCTCAAATTAATCTCTTTTGACCTCACCCCATTCCTAAGAGGTCTGCAAGGGGAGGTGCATAAGCGCACCATCGTGCCTACCGTCCCTGTCCCATTGTCCCCAATTATCAGTTCCTATTTCTTGTATTTAAACTTGTGTTTATTCTTGTTTCTGTTGTATTGTAAGCTTTGGATAGATAAATAAATAAATAAATAAACAAACTTCAGAAATGTTTCACTTAGCAAACTTAAGGCAGCCTCTGCTTCCCCACCAACCACCTACCCAACCCCGAACTTCCCTTGCGCCCTGCGGATGCCGGCTCGGGCTTCTCCTTCCCCAGCCGCGTTGCTCAGCGAGCCTTGCACCCCCTTCCTCTCCCCCCCCCCCGCACCCCAGGACAGCTCCCGCTGGCGCGCGCCTCGGCCAATGAACGCGCGCTCCGTGGCCATTCCCTCGTCCGCGCATGCGCTCTCGGCTCTCCAGCAGGCATGGCTGCGAGTACCGGTGGGGAGCTGAGGCGGCGGCTGGGGGGTCCGGCGGGAGACGCCCCCGACCGACCGCAGGAGCCGCGCGCCCCTCCGGCGCCTTCCTTGCGCCCGGGTTCCTTCTGGCTGACGCGGCTGGTGCTGCTGCGCGCCACCGCCTTCATTTACCGTAAGTGTGCCCGGCGTGGGGGGCGGGCAGGGGGTGGGGGAAGTCTCCAGGTTGCCCCTCCCCCTCCGGGCGTCCCTCTTGCGGCCCAGCCCCCCCCAACTGCCCGCGCCCCCCCTTTCCGTTACTCGCTTCCCTCCAAGCAGGGAGGAACCGCCTCTCCGCTCAGGTCAGGGTTCTCCAACCGTGGCCACTTTAAGACTTGTGGACTTCAACTCCCAGAATTCCCCGGCCAGCTTTGCATTGCGTAGCTGGCTGAGGGATTCTGGGAGTTGAAGTCCACAAATCTTAAAGTGGCCAAGTTTGGGGACCCTTGGTTAGAGCGGATGGCTGCACTTCAGTTTGGATCACTCTGATGGCCATAAGTTCAAGGACCAGTCATAAGTAACTTATTTTTCCACTGCCATTGTAACTTTGGGGATTAAATGAATGATTGTTACCTGGACTGCCTGTATGTGGGTCTGAATAAAAACAACTTTGTTCAAGTGGAATCACTTTCATTGTGCGCTACTATTACTATTAATCTTCTCATCACTCCTTATCTCCCATCCCCTCCTACTTATGACTGTATGACTGTAACCTTGTCGCTTGTATCCTTACAATTTATATGGACTGTTTCCTAGTATGATTTGATTGCTTATTATACCCTATGACTATCATTAAGTGT
>BHEV01035188.1:0-11378 GCA_004319985.1 Emydocephalus ijimae | reverse complement strand
CTCTCATTCCAAATTCCTCAGGTTCTGCTACAACCATCGCCACTTCCAATATGTGGCCCTTCCCTTTGGATTGTCCTCTGCTCCAAGAACCTTCACTAAGGCCCTAGCGGCCCACCTCAGGGACCACCCAGTTCGTCTGCACTGTTACCTGGATGACATCCTCATCCTGTCTCACTCCAGACCCCAAGCAGAAAGGGATATCAGAGCTACTCTCTCTGCCCTCCAAGACCATGGGTTCCTAGTAAACTGGCAGAAGAGCCATCTGTTACCATCTACACGGATCACCCACTTGGGGTCCGTCATTGACTCGGTTCAGGGAAAGGTTTTCCTTTCCTCCGAGAGATTCCATAGCATCCAGGAAACTGTCAAACATATCAGACGATCAAGGAAGGTAACACCTTTAGAATCATCTAAATTACTCGGTAAAATGGTCTCATGTATCTCCATTGTTCCCTGGGCCCGTTTAAACACTAGATCCCTACAGTGGTTCCTGCTCCCGTTCCAAAGGACCGGCAGAAGCAATTCAAAGGCCACGGTCAAAGTGCCTTCAAGGGTCCTAACGTCTCTCCTCTGGTGGACCAGTCCCACCATCAACAAGGGACATTGCTTTAAGGAACCCTAACGCCTCACCCTCACCACAGACGCCAGCCTGTCCGGATGGGGCGCTCACATCCACTCGCTCTCGACACAGGGCACATGGTCACAGGTAGAATGGACATGCAGTATAAACTGGTTGGAACTTCGCGCCATCCACTGGCCCTGCACAACTTCCTCCCCCACGTACGCGGGCGGCATGTCCTGATATGGACAATGTCACCACCAAGGCTCACGTCAACCGACAAGGGGGCACCCAGTCCATAAGTTTGATGAGAGAGGCCGAGCACTTCTGCCGTTGGGTGGAGCGCAATCTCCTCTCCCTCAAAGCCGAGCACATCTCAGGGGTCTCAAACACCCAAGCAGATTGGCTGAGCAGGACCACGGTGGACCAGTCCGAGTGGCGCATCCACCCGTCATTGTTCAAGGAAGCGACCGTGATGTTCGGTCTCCCGTCAGTAGACCTCTTCGCATCCCCACTCAACACCCGACTCCCCAGGTTTTTTCTCGAGGTACCCCCTCCCATAGGGCCGAGAATCACAATGCCCTCCGTTGCCCCTGGCCCACAGGGCTTCTATATGCATTCCCTCCGTTGGCCCTGGTCCCCAGAGTCATCCAGAAGCTCATCTCTGAGAAAGCAGAGCTGATTCTAGTGGCACCCTACTGGACCAGGGGCCCATGGTTTGCGGACCTCCGCAACCTATCGGTGGTCCCCCCTTGGAAAATTCCCCCGCACAGGATATCCCTTTCCCAGGGGCCCCTCCAACACCCGGATCCCCAGTGGCTCCAGTTAGCCATTTGGAGGTTGAGCGGGAACTTCTAAGGAAGGAGCAGTTCTCTGACCAGGTTATTGATACCATTTTAGCTGCCAGGTGGCCCTCAGCAATCAGAATATACAATGTCACTTGGCAGGGGTTCTGCAAGTGGTGCCATAGTCTCCAGGTCAACCCGCTCTCACCATCTCTCAAGTTTTGGAATTCCTCCAAGAGGGTCTGAGGAAAGGTCTTTCCCCGAGGCGTCAGGTCGCAGCCCTCTCAACTGTCATTTGTGACAACCTGGGTTCCCTTTTCCTCCACCCTCGCATTAGGCATTTCTCAGAGGAGACTCTAACTTGTGTCCCCCAACCATACATAGATACCCTACCTGGGACCTCAATAAGGTCCTGGTGTCCCTTACTAAACAACCCTTTGAGCCTCTAAGGGAATCCTCACTCTAGTTCCTAACATTCAAAGTCGTGTTCCTGATGGCCATTACTTCGGCTCGCCAAATATCGGAGATAGCAGCCTTGTCGGTGAGGAGGGACCTTTGCATCTTCCATGCCGATCGGGTGGTTCTCCGACTGGACCCTACCTTCTTGCCAAGGTCAACTCAGCCTTCCGTAGGGCACAGGAACTTATACTTCGGAACTTCTGCCCCAATCCCTCGCAGAAAAGGGAGAAGCTTTGGCATACCCTGGATGTAAGACGGGCCCTCCGCATTTACATTAAGCGTACCCAGCCCTTCAGGAGGCCCGAATCCCTATTCCTTTCCTTTCAGCCCAAATAATTAGGCCATAAGGTGTCCCCGTCAACCATTGGCCACTGGATTAGAGCTACTATTTCCAAAGCGTACTTGTCCCAGGCTCTGCCGGTTCCCAGTGGAATAACAGCACACTCCACCAGAAGTGCAGCCACCTTGGCAGCTTGGGCCACCCAGGCTCCAATTGCAGATATTTGTCGGGCAGCCACCTGGGCATCCCCATCTCCCTTCATCAGGCACTATAAGATTGACATATTTGCCTTGGCGGAGACTTCATTTGGTAGACGAGTTCTCCAGCGAGTCCTCAAAGAACCGCAGGGACTACAGAACCAGACGGAGTCCCTCCCATAGGACAGCCAAGCTTTGGTATATCCCACTCTCTGGATGATCTGAACGGCTCTCAGGAGAATGGCCGTTGGTCCTTACCTGACACGCCATTTCTCTGGAGCTGTGAGGATTATCCAGCCCTACCCTTTTATTTCACTGTCTGGTGCGGTCTTGTTTCGGCCAATGAACCTTTTAGCATAGTAAGATGAGAGCACGATCTTCTCTTCACTCTCGACTTCGCATAAACTGGGGAATGCAAGGAGCCACGTGATGGAGGGCGGAGTATTCCTCAGTAATTAAGCTCAGCCTTCAACAACGCAGACTGAAGCACCTCCCACTCTCTGGATGATCCTCACGGCTCCAGAGAAATGGCGTGTCAGGTAAGGACCAACGCCCATTATATGAGAAACACGATAGCTTTTGCAGAGGTCTACCTGAACTCTTGAGCACTTCCAAAATTGGACTGAGCTTGCATAAAGTAAGGAGATGTTGAAGATTTTTTTGTCATATTTTAGGAAGAAGCTATTGTGAATGCACATTTATACATCTGTGTTTATGTTATATGAAAAGATTTACCCATGTACTAGTTTGCAGGATTCTAGACCTTGGTTTTAAAACAGATCTTTCAGAGTTTGACCACTCATTAATTGATGGGCTCTGGGAAAACATGCATACAAAGAGAAAAAATAATAACACAATGATAAATAAATAAAAAATCTATGTATGTAACAATAATGTAATCTGAGCTATAGAACTGCTTTAAAGTTCAGAAATGAAAAAAAATATTTTGGTTCATTATGATAGCTCCATATTAAGTATTTCCTTTTAATCATTCATCATCTGTGTCTATATTGAATTTCCACTTAGACTATGAGTACTATACTGTAGTATAGTACTGTACTATGAGTACTATAATATACTGAAGAAAATGTTTAAGAAATTTCAATATTATGCTTTTCAATATGTGATGGGGAGAGGAGAGAGAAGGGGGAATTTGTAAGGAAGCATTTTTTTCTTTTAAAATTTAATTTGTCTTACATATTTTATTTATTTTATTATTTGGGGAAAGATGGGGAGCCCTGTGTTCAGTCTTGCTTCCCTCTTACCTTTGTAAGCGGCACATTTTTCAGTTGTCAACTAAGTAGCATTTTCCTGTTACCACTCATCTCTGAGGAGAAAGCTACCAGACTCTTCTTCCTTATGAAACAAGTGGGGCTTTCTCAGGTTTCTTTAACTTGTTCTTCTTCTAATTTAATTTCTAATAAATATCCATACAATTTTTAATCACCTTTTCATCAGTACCTGTCAAAATCTTATCTAAGTCAGTCAGTTTATCATAGAAACCTTCCTCTAGTTTTTGTATAGATTTAAGTTCACCCTTTTCATTCAATATTTCACCATATCTGACTGTTTGTTCCTTTTTGTATATTATAGGATAAGAAAATGCTTCAATAGTCAATAGCCAGACTGGAATTTTCAAATAACATTGCCTTTTAATCTTCTCCCAGTTTAACCAAAGAGACTCCTGTATATAATGTCTTCTAAAATACCCCTGTGTTTTAGTTCCTTTATACCATAAAAAAGCATGCCACCCCAACAACAGATTATGTCCTTCTAATGTCAACTATCTAGTATTTCTTATCCATTCCTTAACCCACATCAAATTTGTAGCTTGATAATACAACTCCCAATTAGGCAAACCAAATCCTCTTATTCTAGCATCTTGCAAAAGTTTTAACTTTATTCTCGCTTTCTTACCTTGCCGTATATATTTTAACACAATTTTATTTAAATCTTCAAAGTAGTCTTTTCCAAGCCTAATTGGAATTGTTTGAAACAAATATAAAATTCTGGATAATATATTCATCTTGATTGTTGAAATTCTCCCTATTAGTGACAGTTGTAAGTTTTCCCATTTTGCCAGATCTAGCGCTATCTGCTGCTTAAGTTTGATATAATTATTCTCTTTTAGTGTACTGCATCTTGCTGTCAAGTATATCCCCAAGTACTTGATCTTATTCGTGACCTGAATTTTCAATAGGTCTGCCAGTTCTTCCTTTTGTCTTGATAGCATATCCTTTGTCAAGATTTTTGTCTTATCTTTATTTATTTTCAAACCAGCCACCTTTCTATATGTCTCTATCTTTTCCATCAATTTTGATGCTGTTTCCAGTGGGTCTTCTAAGATAAAAACCAGATCATCTGCCAATGCTTGCAACTTAAATTCTTCCTTTTTAATTTTCATCCCTTTTATATTCTTTTCATCTCTAATATTTATATTTAACACTTCCAAAGTTAACACAAACAACAGAGATGATAGTGGGCGCCCTTGTCTTTTTTTATATCGATAGAATCTGTCAGTTCTCCCTCTATCATTACCTTTGCCGTTTGCTTATGATATATAGCTTCTATTGCTTGAATACATTTTCTAGCAAAGCCCATCTGTTCCAGCAGTAATAACATNTTTAGTAGGGAAATAGGTCTATAGTTCTTGATTTGTAATGGATCGGCCTCCTCTTTTGGAAAAAGTGTAATATAAGCTTCTGACCATGATTTAGGTATCCTCTTCTTTAACTTAACTTCATTCATAACTTCTAGCAATGGAAGATTCAACGATTCTTGTAATGTTTTGTAAAATTCTGCCGGAAGTCCATCTGGGCCTGGTGCCTTTCCATTATTTTGCTTCTTGAGTGCTTCAGTTAACTCCATCATCGTTATATTGCTTTCTAACATTGTTTCAATCTCTTTAGGTGCATCTAGGGTAATTTAGCATTCTGTAGGTACTGTTTGACTCTTTCCTCATCAATATTCTCTTGTGTGTATAGTTTCCCATAATAGTCTCGAATGATTTCCTTCTTCTCTTTACCACCATAGCAAACTTAGCCTTAGTCATCTATTAATTGCAATATTTTCCTTGATTCTAACCATCTCCCTGGTTTATTTGCATCTTCAAAGTAGTTCTGTTTAGCACCTCTAATTTTTTGTGCTAATTCTTCTTTTTCTATTAGACCCATTTTATGTTTGGTTATATCCATTTTTAACTTAATGTCCTTTTTCTGTGGCATTTTCTATAGCTCTTTTTCAAGTCCTTTATACTCATCTTCTAATGCCTTAGAGGCTAATCTTTTCATGGTATTTCTTTTTCTTGTATAGTCTATTATCAAGCCTCTGGCATATGCCTTCATTGTATCCCATACATTCTGGATTGATGTATCTTCTTTTTTGTTTTCTCTAAACAAAAAGGCCAGTTCTTTCTCCATCCACTGTGTGAAGTCTTTTTCCTTTAAAATAGTATTATTTAACGTCCATCTAGATTTTCTTCTTTGTCCTTTCCATTTAATTGTCATTGGATTGTGATCTGCCCAAGTACTTCTTTCAATATTTATTTCTTGAATATTAGTTAACAATTCTGTTGACATCCATATCATATCTATTCTGGACCATGATAAATGTCTATTTGAGTAGAAGGTGTATTGTTTGATTTTAGCATTTCTTTCTTTCCATGTATCTTTTAAGTTTATTTCATCTACAATTTAAAAAAAAGATTTAGGGAGAGTCTCTATTTTGCTTTATTGTTTTCTGTGCTGTATAGTCCAGTTTATTGTCTACAATTCCATTAAAATTTCCCATCATAACTATATTAACATAGTCCAGTTCAATTATTTTGATATGTAATTATTTATAGAATTCTTCTTCATTGTCATTCGGGGCATAGATTACAATCAGGAGTGCTTTTGTATTATTGTCCATTATTTCCACCATTAATATTCTTCCGTCATCATCAGTATAAATCAATTTCGCTGGGAGGGTCCCTTTAATATATAAAACCACTCCTCTTTTGTTACATTGTGTCAAGGAAGTAAATATTTTCCCTAATTTTGGCTGTATCAACAATTGTTCATATTGTTTTTTAATATGTACTTCTTGTAGGCAGATTATATCAAATTTGAATTTCTCTTATTTATGAAAGGTTTTCCTTCTTTTAACGGCTGAGTTAAGTCCATTTATATTAATTGTAATCAATTTTTTCTCTTCCATGGTTACATTTTGTAGTTAGGTTTGACAGCTCTCATGGATCTTGGTTCACATTGTTCTTTGGCTTCCTCCTTTCAACCTACTGCAACTTCTNTTTTCCCTAATTTTGGCTGTATCAACAATTGTTCATATTGTTTTTTAATATGTACTTCTTGTAGGCAGATTATATCAAATTTGAATTTCTCTTATTTATGAAAGGTTTTCCTTCTTTTAACGGCTGAGTTAAGTCCATTTATATTAATTGTAATCAATTTTTTCTCTTCCATGGTTACATTTTGTAGTTAGGTTTGACAGCTCTCATGGATCTTGGTTCACATTGTTCTTTGGCTTCCTCCTTTCAACCTACTGCAACTTCTTTTTTTTCAGTCATCATTTGGGAGTCCTCTTGGAATTCAGTTAGTGAAATTTCTTTTTCTGCCTCTTCCTCCCCTCTGAAAAATTCTGTGTAAAATGATTCAGCTTTCTCAATTGAATCAATTCTATATCTCTGTTCTTGCCATGTGAACATCAAACCTTCTGGAAGCAGCCATCTATAATTCACCTTTTTAACGTAGCAATTTGGTCAAGAATCGGTATTCTCTTCTCATCTCTCTCACTCTTCTGGGTACTTGTTTCAAGACCACAATTTCCTTATCTTTGTATTTCAATGTTTTCTCTCTTGCCACTTACAATATTTGTGTTTTAATGGCTTTCTTTGTAAATCTGATGTGAACTTCTCTTGGTAAGCTATTTCTCATCACTTATCTTGTGAAGACTCGATAAACCTCATCTATTCCATCCATCATCTTCTCTTCAGTTATTTCCAAAGCTTCAGCCAATATTTCTATCATTATCTCAGCTAGATTTTGTCCTTTTTCTTCCTCTGTGTTTTTGAATCTAAGATAAAATTCTGATTTGTCCATCTCCCATCTCAGCATACCACCTTTATCTTGTTCAACCACAGTTAATCTGTTTTCAATGTCTCCAATCTTCTTGTCTCTTTGTTTATCTTCTTCAATTTTTTGGAGTCTCTCATCATACTTCATCATCATTTGTTGGATATTCTCCACTTTTTCATCGGTTTTCCCTGTTCTTTGTTCAGTGTTCTCTATTCTCTTTTCAATATTCTCTGATCTTGCTTGAATATTTTGAATTCCTTGCATAATCATCTGCAGGGTCACTGTTTCTTGTTCTTTTTCTTGCCTTAACATTGTCTGTATTGAATGTTGTCCTCCAGATGGTGGAGAGGAAGAAGTAGAAGTTGAAGAACCAGGAGGTATTAATTTCCTACTCAGTTTGAGCAATTCAAAATCTTCAGGTTCTTCTAGACCTTAATCCAATTGTGAAATAACCAATTGCAGTTCCAAATAAAAATAATAGGAAAAAAGAAGCCAAATAGTAATAATAATAAAAAAAGAAAAAAATTTCTTCAGGTTCTTGTATACCTTAATCCAATCAGTTGGTTAGATGACAGTAAAAATTCAAAAATGAAGGAAAAGACCATAAACACACCATAAACACACACAAAAAAGAAAAAGTTGTAAAATCCTAAAAAAGGTGAAAAAGTGAAGAAAAAGGCTAAAAAAAGAAAGGAAAAATTCTTCAGGTTCTTCAACACCTTAATCAAATTAAGAGGTCTCAAATATAAAAGGATGCATAAAAATAAACCAAAAAACAAAACAAAACCCCAATATGGAAGGTAGATGGAAAGACAAAAATACCTGGAAGGGAGAGAGAGAGAGAGAAAAGGCTACTCCCTTAAAAAGAAAAGGAAGGGAAACATTAATACTAAAGCTTTTCCTTTAAAATAAAAAGCAGGCATAGAAATTTAACTTCCAAAGACAAGAAAAAAAAAAGACAAGTTCCAAAGAGCCAAAAATCCAAATAGCTATTACAAAAAAAAAGTAAACTGATGAGGAGGGGTAGCATAGCTTAGAAAGAATAAAAAAAGCACACTGCACTTTGTTTAATTATCCAAGACTCTTGTTATAACTCTCTTCTCCAAAGACTTTTCACCTTTTCTTTTCCTAAACTTCAACACCAGACTCCAGCTGTTGATAGCAACCCAGAAGAGCACCTGCAATAATACTCTCCCATGCTCTTCCCTCTGTCTTATCAAACAGGCATTGTCCTTGAAAAAAAAAAGTCTCAGTTCTTTCTCAGCTTTGTCTGGTCAAAAGAGAAATAGAATATTTTCAAGCCTCTAGTTGGCAGTGTTACAAAGTTTCTTTTGCTTTCACTTTCCCCCTCCTTTTCCAAGCAAAATATAATAAGAATTAATTAAAAAAAGAAAAAGATATTTAAAAAAATAACTAAAAGGGAGTCTCTGGCTTATAATATTATAAAGTGAAAAAGGAGAAAAGAAGAGAAAAAAAGAAAAAACCAGTTCAGTTTCAAAATATAAGATCATATGTAGAAAATCCAGCAATGAGAAAAAAAATAAAAATATTACTTTGACATTCCTGTTTAAAATCACCGCTTAATCACTTCTGTCAAAACTTTTACAGATTCTTTCTTTCCCTTAGGAAAGTCTTAAATAAAATAAAATAAATAAATCTTTCCCTTTCAAGTCTTAAAATAAAGAAAAAGTTCTCATCAAACTGGCACACTTTCTCTTTCATTTTGGAGCTGTCTTAATTTCAGCAGCCTTAATGGCTGCCTCTTTGCCACTGGCAAAAAGAGCTTCTCCTGAATCTACCAGGGACTTTGCGATATCCCTGGGATCGACAGGATTTGCTCTTTACATTCACCATCTCTTCGGAATGGTTTAGATCCACTTGGACCGTCCAGGAGCAAAGGTATCGGCAGCGATCTCAGACCTCCAAGATCGCATGCTGTATCATCATGACGCTAGCTCCGCCCTCAGAAGCTGTTAAGAAAAAGTAGGCATACTTAGTAATAGACCATTGTCTCAATACCCATTGCTATTTTCTATTTTAGGATAGCATTTCCCACGTCTAGAGTCTGCATCCTTGTCCCCAAGTTTCTTTTAGTAACCACAGTGGGCAGAGAAAGAGAGATCAGAGAGAGATGAGAGAGATGAGAATGAGAGAGATACTGAGAGAGATGAGAAAGATGAGAGAGAGAGAAAGATAGAGATGAAAAAGATGAGAGAGAGATACTGAGAAAGATGAGAGAGGTGAGAGAAGGAGATATATATATAGAGAGAAGACAGATGACAGATCCTGGTATTTTGTTTTCTGTAGAAAATGGGTCCAAATGGCTCTTTGAGGTTGCAGAAACAGGCAGCCAAGCTAAGTGCCTGAAGGACCTCACCCCGTCACTGGGAGTCCAAGCGCTTCAGCCAGTAGTGTGCTGGATTCATATAAGTGGTCTGCAGGATTTAAAATTATTAATTTAGTGGACCCTGAGGTCCAAAAAGTTGGGGACCCCTGATATAGGGCAGTGGTTCTTGCTTCGTACTGGGAATGAACGCATCACAGAAAGAGGTGAGGTGGCGAAATTGGTTGCTCAGGCTTTATTGAATTTGCGCACTAACAGTGAATGAACCACTCAGCCATGAGGCAACAGCTGTTGGCCTGTTTGACAACTCCTTATATAGTCGGCTGTCAAACTACCGGCCAATCAGGTTGTGGCTGGGCGCCCCCTGCTGGAACCGGACCAGAGGGGGAACTTCAGATCATAGCACTCCTTTCCACTTTGACAGTGAATGCATAATCTTCAAGGTAGGCCGGGCAGCACCAGATCCTAGTTGATCTGTGCAGCAATGGCTGGTTGTATGTGGCAGGAACCTCTTCGGCTGGAACCTCTTCAACCGGAACCTCCAACTGCTGCAGTTGGACCTCTGCTGGTGGCTCCTCGACCCATGGCCTCTCTGGTGAGTGTGGCTGCTGGCGTGTTGTTGGTGCAGACGGTCTTGTGTTGGTTCCTGAGAACTGATTGTTCTCCCTAGTTAACACAGTCCCTGGCCTCAGGTTCCCTCTCCCCCTTAATTGATTCATGTGGCGTCTCCAGGTCCTGCCATCCTCTAACTTCACAATGTGCGAACATGGCCCGGTTATGCTAGTTATGGACGCTGGTAGCCACAGGGGGTTACCAGTGTAGTTTCTAGCGAATACCTGGTCCCCCACATCAAAGTCCCTGGTGTTGCTGTGCAAGTCAAGGGGCTTGTCTGCAGCCTATCTAACACTGTTCTAAGTCTTTGTCCCATTAATAATTCTGCTGGGCTATGATTTGTGGATGGACATGGGATAGAATGCTGAATTAGCAGGTACTGGGCTACTCTAGTTGACCATGGCCCTGGGCCCATCTTTGCTAGAGCCTCTTTTGCAGATCTTACCCCTCGTTCTGCCCTACCATTACTAGAGGGATTGAAAGCAGCAATTAATGCATGTCATATGCCTAAACTAATGAGAAACAGCTCAAAACTTCTTGAGGTAAATTGTGGCCTGTTATCCGATACAATTAGATCGGGAAGCCCATGGGTGGCAAACACCTTTTGTAAAGCTAAGGTAGCAGCTTCAGATGTTGTAGAGGTCATTAAAACTACCTCAATCCACTTGGAGAAAGTGTCTACTAAGATAAGAAAGGTCTGGCCTTGGAAGGGCCCCACGAAATCAATGTGCAGGCGTGACCATGGACCTCTGGGGGCTTCCCACTCTCTTACTGGGGGTAATGGCCTAGTTTCTTGACACTGCTGACACCCCGACACCCATTCAGATATTGGCTGGTCCATCCCTGGCCACCACACATAACTTCGGCCTAAGGACTTCATCTGAATGATGCCCAGGTGACCCTTGTGGAGTGCCTCCAGCATGTGCTTTTGTAAGGATGACGGAATTACCACTCTACTCCCGCATAGTAAAGAACCCTTTCTGCAAGACAGCTCTTGTTGCCTTATTTTGAAGGGACAACAATCAGCAGGCACAGACCCTTGTGGCCATCCCCTTTTCACCCAGTCCAGA
>BHEV01035187.1:0-15604 GCA_004319985.1 Emydocephalus ijimae | reverse complement strand
AGGTAAAATAATAAATATGTAATCATAGTTTGTTAGTTAAAGTGTCTGTAACTTTAACTGTAGGAATGTAATTAAGGGAGTAGTTGTAAAAGCACTTTAAAGNACTATATTTTTGATAGCACAAGCGTATCTGTTATTTTTTACTATATGTTAACAAACATACAAGCTTATCTCACTCATTTATCTGTATGCCTATCTGACTAACGCTGCACATTCTGTTTAGCTTGTCTCCTTAACACTGGTTGGGGAACCCAGGCATAACACTGGTTATGGGCACAGGCTTAACACTGGTTATGGGCCCAGAGGCTGGTTATAAAATAGATGAATATAGAAAAGAAATGTATTTGAATAAAAGTAAAGAGAAATAATGAGAAATTTGCTAAAAGATATCTATCTGTCTATAAGGAAATGGGATAAATTAGAATTATGCTGTATAAAATAATTTACAATGGAAAAAGGTTTTATGTTTGTAATGTTTAATGATGTTTTGTTTGTCTTTAAAACTAATAAAATTTGTTTAAAAAAAACTGGGCAAAACAGTTAACAAATTTCTCAGTTATCTACATTCTAGGCTCAATTGTAGTTATATATTGAGGAGTACCTATTACAGGATGTTCAGCATGAATTTAGAAAGAGCTAAAGAAAAAGATATCATTACTGATGCACGCTGGATATTTGGGAAAGCCAAAGAATAGCAATAGCCCTTGGACTTATATCCCACTTTACAGTGTTTTACAGCCCTCTTTAAGTGGTTTACAGAGTCAGCCTCTTGCCCCCAACAATCTGGCTCCTCATTTGATCCAACTTGGAAGGATGGGAGGTTGAGTCAACCTTTAGAAAGAAGGAAGGAAGGAAGGAAGGAAGGAAGGAGGGAAAGAAGGAAGGAGGGAAGGAAGGAAGGAGGGAAGGAAGGAAGGGCACTTAAGACTTATATACTGCTTCACAGCCCTCTCTAAGTGGTTTACAGAGTCAGCCTCTTGCCCCCAACAATCTGGGTCCTCATGGGACCCACCTCGGGCAGAAAGAACTCCATATATGATTGATTGTTTATAGAAAGGCCTTCAGTTGTGTCAGTGGGGTGGATGTAGTCTGGATTCCCAGGAGGGAGAAGCTTCGTTCCAGAGGGGGCAAAGAGACAACAAAGCTTAGATAGTTTGGTTGGGAGAAAAAGAGTTCAGAAGGCTCCTCCCGAGCAATTCTCACAGTGTGTCCATACTATGGCAGATAGTGGTGTTGGTTTGTCGAGATTTCTGTCTTCAGGTGAGGGACAATTGAGGAAGCGGCTCAGAAGTAATTCTGTGCGTCTTTCTCAGTTCTTTGGACCTGAAAGGAAAACCTTTGTAAGGTATAGAACGGGGCTGTCAAACTCCATTTCATTGAGGGCCACGCCAGGGTTGTGTTTGACCTCAGGGGAGGGGCAGATGGGTGTGGCCAGGGTGGGCGTGGCTAGCTTGACGTCACTCGTGTCGGGGGCACCTGTGGGGGCCCAAGCGCTGTGCAAGCGAAAGCAAAGCTACGGAGTTTGACACCCGCTGCAGAATGTGCTTAGGAAAACGGGGATCCCAGAACATCTCATGCAACACCTACATACAGGTAGTCCTCAACTTAGGACCACAACTGAACCCCCAAATTTCTGTTGCAAAACGAGATGTTTGTTAAAGGAGTTTTGCCCCATTTTACGACCTTCTCACCATTGTTCATGTGAATCACCATCGTTGTTAATTCGCTTGTCCGAAAGCTGCAAAAGGTGATCTTGTGATCCCTGCAAGCATCCTCAATACGAACCAGTTGCCAAGCGTCTGAATTTGGATCACGTGACCAAGGGGATGCTGCAGTGGTCATAAGTGTGAAAAGCGGTCCTAAGTCACTTTTTTCAGTGCAGTTATAACTTCGTACGGCAATTGACAAAATGGTTGTAAGTTGAGGTGGTCTGTATGGGGCCCAGACTGGCAAAGAAGTCAGACAAGACTGCATACTTCTTATTTATTCAGCTTTCAGGGAAGCTGGGTTGGAAAGTGACAATGGATTTAGAATTGGAGGAAAAATATCCTCTAATGATGTTACTCCGATGGCTGAAAATAAAATGCATTATCTGCAAGCTCTGGTAATGAAAGTCAAGCACAGTGAAAAAATGGGACTCATTAAACACAACGAAAACTAAATTGAAGGCAAAAGGGAAAGCAGGCAGTCCCAGGAATGGTAATGAGGACATTGAAATGGGCGTGTGTGTGGATGGCTTCGATAGTTTAGGAGGATCAGTCCTTACCTGAATCTCGCAGCCAAGAAACATGCCAGTGTCTAGCATTTGCTAGAGTCATGTTGAAGGTCTTCACAAGGGTAGTCAGATGCCTGCAAAGTTCAGAATCATCCTCCGGACCATGATTTTTCCCCAGATCAGCTGATACCTGAAAAAATTAGACTTTGAAGAATATTGATGGTTTTGAACTTTAGTGTTGAAAAGAATCCAATGATACGATGGGCAGCCAAGAAAACAAACGGGTCATAAAATCAAATCAACCCGGAGCTCCCACATAGGATCTAAATCATCCCCTTTTAATGACCTCATCACCCCTGGCGGGGTGGAGTCTGGGCAACTGAATGGAGCCCGCAGCGTGTTTTAAGGGGCCGGATGCTCTTCCTGTCGCCAGTGGGGAGAGAGAAATATCTGCCCCTGCCGAGGATCGAACTCCTGATTGTGAGGCAAGAGCTCCACCTCTACCCCCCCCACCACCACCACACACAAAGGATCTAAACCCCCAGGCTCAAGTTACGATATTATGGGCACATTATATGTGAAGAGCCAAAGTCCGTATTCCTGGGGAAAGGGAGAGGAACATGAAAAAAAGGAGAAGCTGCCACAAGATGATGGGGAAGAAATGACCTAAAAGCCCAGATGGAACATGGATCATCCTGGAGAGGATCTCTCTCTCGACTTGCCCAACACATTTGGTAGTCCTTGACTTACAGTGGTCCATTTAGTGATCGTCGTTCAAAGTTAGAACAGCACTGAAAAGAGTGACTTATTAGCCTTTTACATACTTACGACCTTGGTAGCATCCCCGGGGTCATGTGATCAAAATTCGGAGGCCGGGCAATTGTTTCATACTTATGACTGTTGCAGTGTCCCAGGGTCATAGGATCCCCTTTGGCGACCTTTTGACAAGCAAAGCCAGTGGGGGAGCCACATGTCGGTTGTGGTGATTCACTTAACAACTAGGCCAAGAAATGTCGTAAAATGGGGCAAAACTCACTTAACAAATGTGTCACTTAACCACAGGTGTTTGGGGTTCAATTGTGGTTGTAAGTGAATAGTAAAAACACTTTTGGATGTGGAATTTGAGTCGCAGTTAACTACAACAAAAGAAGAGCCATGCTGGATGATCTCAGGTACCTATTTTTGTCTGCTATCTCTTTTCCATCAATAACTACAAGTGGTAGAAGCATCAGAGGATTGCTTAAGTCTTTCGATCTACTTTAGCCAACAAAATCTTTTGTCATGTCAGTAATAGAGTAACAGGAGTGAGTCACGGTTTCATTTCTAACTTATTACGGTTCAGTGATATTGATGAAACCACATGAGTACAGCCGGAGTTCAAAATTCCTGCTTTGAACTGAGTTCCAGACTTCCTTTTCATTTTGGAGCTAATTTGATATATACACTAGTCATGGTTCCATTCCTCCTTGCTTTCAGAGCAAAACAAAATAAAAAGCAGACCACTTTTTCATGGAAAGATCCATGAAGGATCTTAGGATATGTACAAGTGAACCTTTTAATACAAACATATTTTTGTTACCTATGAGAGTCACAGCGCTGATGAAAAATCATTATCTCTCTATCTATCAGAAAGCGGAGGTTATTTTTTCTTTCTTTCCAGGGTGAGGAACTGCACATGATGTTTTTGTTTTCTTTTCACATTTTCCTTTTAAATATACAGAAATGATGTTGAAGTTTTCTTTTATTTTTGGCATAAAATATGAAAATCGTGTGTTCTTTTATAGGATCGGCAGAGGTTTGGAGATATCCTGCTAGATGCTGAATACGTCCTTGTTCTCACACATTGTGTTCAGTTAATTGGAAGGGGATGCAGGCAGAATTAGAACAAAAGTTGAGCCCAGGAGTTCAATTTTGCAGAATGGAAGAGGCAAGAACGTTGTAAATTGAAAGAATTTGATCTCTTTTCCTACACAAACTTTATCCTTGCCCTTAAGCCACAGAAACATACAAATGCTTGATGTTTGAATGTTATTATAAAGAACCATTTCAAGAGACTTATTCAAGGAAGAACACAGTGAATTACCATCATGCCTCCCCCTCAGTTTACTCTTCTTTAAAACAAGCATCCTCAGTTCTCTGAAGTGTTCTTTGTCGCTTTTAGATTCCAAAACCATCTTCGTTGCTCTTCTCTGTGCTCTTTCCAGTTCCTCAACTTCCTTATTATAGTGTGATGACCCGAACTGGTACATGGTCTTTCAGGTGTGTTGTGACTACTTCAGAATAAAGCAGAACTATCCATTCTAACGATCTCAACATTATATTACGGTTGATCCAGCCCAGGGATGCGTTGGCATTTTTGGGAGCTGCAGCACGTTATTTGCTTATTCTTAACCTGTGGTCCAGGAGGACAGTCAAATTGTGGCAAGTCCTACTGCTAACCAAGGTGTGCTTTTCTTTCAGCCATACATCTAATTTTGCTATCTAAGTGTAGAACCCGACATTAAAAGAGAATATTTGAACTGTGGGGTCCTTGCTGCTCTCTGAGCTGGATTATTTTATTGCAGAAGTTTCATTACCAAACGGGGTAACATCATCAATGCTAGAAGGGTGTGGGGTTTGAACTCTGTTTATAGGCTATTATATATTCAATACCCCAATCAATGAACTACAAACTTAGACAAACATTATCAAGCAATAAACAACAGCCTAATCATTGCTGACAGGGCAGGCCACTTGTATATCAACAGAGAACAAATCTCACTCTCTTCTAGCACTGACAGTGTTACCCAGTTGGGTAATGAAACATCTGCAAGAAAGCAGCCATGCTTAGAGAGCAACAAGGACCCCAATGAGCCCTACGTTTCTTGCCACTGAATTGCATTTTGTTAGAAAAAGTTCAAGTCTACCACGATCCATTTCAGCCTTGAGCTGTTTTTTGGAGTGTTGGCAATTCTCTCCAACTTGGTGCCATCTGCAAATACATTGAGCTCCCCAATTTAGCCATGTACACATAAACAAGACACCGCTGCACACAAAGGATTTTAGCACACCTGGCCCAATTGCGTGTTCCAGTGAATCCCTAAGTGGACAGAAATTGACATCATCACCATATGCCAACATATTATGGCATTTTTCTGCAAACAACACTTGCTCACTTACAATTTATGTGCAGCTGTTTGTATGTCAATAATAAATAAAAAAAAAAGCCACACATGTAATTATTTTAGCAGGATGGTGACTTCTGATTCAGCTGGGCATAGAGGCAATGCACATTACTTTTTCATGCTGACAGGAAGGTCAGGAAAGCTTCCACTCAGCCCATGCACAGAACCTTCTTTTGGCTTCTGAAATTGTTGGACGAGATCTCAGAACAAGGCAGAGTGAGGCAACACAATCATTTTGTTTTCCTATTGGAAACAGGGTGCCTATGGCCTTGCCAAGCATCTTTGAAGGGTTGATTTGTTTCAATATTTGCAGAAGAGAAACAGAGCTGTACAATAGCTCTATTGTGTTTCATTTTTTTTAAAAAAAGAAATATTAATAAACACAATAGCATTCTCGAAGTAAGCCTCATCTGAAATATTTGAACCTAAAGGCTTAGAATTTATGGTGGCCTTTAAGTTGTAGATATTGATTACAGTTGGTCCTCGACTTGCAACCATTTGTTTAGTGAGCACTCGAAGTTACATCGGCATTGAAAAAAGTGAAGTTTGTATTTATGTCTGCTGCGGCATCCCCACAATTGCATGATCAAAATTTGGACCCTTGGCAATTGGCATGCATTTATGATGGTTGCAGAGTCCCGTGACCATATGATCATCTAGTGGTGTAATGGTTAGAATGTAGTATTGCAGGCTAACTCTGCCCACTGTCAAGAGTTCGATCCTGACTGGCTAAAGGTTGACTCAGCCTTACCTCCTTTCGAGATAGGTAAAATGAGGACCCAGATTTTTGGGGGCAAAAGGCTGACTCTGTAAACTGCTTAGAGAGGACTGTAAAAGCACTGTGAAGTGCATAGAAGTGCTACTGCTATTCCTTCCTTCCTTCTAAAAGTTGACTCAACCTTCCCTCCTTCTGAGGTGAGTAAAATGAGGACCCAGATTGTTGGGGGCAAAAGGCTGACTCTGTAAACTGCTTAGAGAGGGCTGGAAAGCACTTATAAAGCGGTATATAAGTCTCAGGGCTAGTGCTATCTTTTGCAACCTTCTGACAAGCAAAGTCATTGGGGATTCACTTAATAACCGGGTTACTAATTTAATAACTGCAGAGATTCACTGAATGACTGTGGAGGCTAGAAAGATCATGAATTTTGCCCCACTATACGACTTTTATTGCCACATTTGTTAAGTGAATCGCTTTGGTTCTTAAATTACTAACATGGTTGATAATTGAATCGGGTTTCCCTATTGACTTTGCTTGTCAGAAGATCAGAAAGGGCAATCACATGACTCTGGAACATGGAAACCGCCGTAAGTGTGAGTCAGTTGCCAAGCATCCAAAGGTAAATCACGTGACCATGAGCATTCACAACGGTCATAAGTGCTGTCGTAACTTCGAATTGCCACTGAATGAACTGTTGCAAGTTTGTAAACAGATTTATTGTAAATAATAATATTTAAAAATCAAATTTGCACCTGCCATAATTTACAAGAACCCTCGTTAATACCCAACTCAGTGTCATGATGGGCTGTTTCTGATTCAGTCTCGGGGCCTGGGAGATTAAACAAAGCTGCCTCCTGGCCCCCTTCCTTGTTTCATATCCTTAACCCAGATTCTCTAGGGATAAATAGTCCTGTCCCGAATGCCTGTGTCTATCCTCCATCATCCAGGTTGTGGTTGTCCCAAAGATACTTTTCCCAAAAGCAGTTCGACTTTCTTGTTGTTGTTGTTTTTTTTCTTGAAAATGTTTCACTTCTCATCCAAGAAGTGAAACATTTTCAAGGGGGAAAAAAACCCCAAGAAACAGCTGTGGGGCACCTTGCCCCTAATCTTGTAGACAAATAATGACTTCACATTTTAGTCTATATAGATAGAATAGAGTAGAGTAGAATAGCATAGAATAGAATAGCATAGAGTAGAATAGCATAGAGTAGAAGAGTATAGAGTAGAATAGAATATTAACAGAATAGAATAGAATAATATATATATTAACACACACACACACACAGATTCATCTGTCCAGTGTAATGCTAAGGACAATATCTGTGTGGTTTCGAGAAATTGAAAATGATGATACAATCAATCATGAAGTCCCCGTCTTTTGTAAAATCAGTCACAAAAAGAAGTTATCCAGGTCACTTACTTGGTTTGTCATTTATATTTCATTAGCTCCATTTTTGCAGAGCCATTTTCATTTGCAGTACCTCATCCGCAAGTCCAAGAATCTTATATTGTTTTGATTAACATATTAATTAAGTATGGATTGGATGCGATGCCAGCTGGATGAATCCTTCGGGTTCTTCAGTGTTGTATTTAACAAACATTTATAAACATTTTTTTTCATTTAGTACCCCTACTGATACCATATGATTGTACTCAAAACATTTTCATTCAACAGTTGGACGAAGGGATAGAGGAAGTGCTTATCCAAATTACAGAAAATACAGCATAGGATGAGCTTGCTATTATCCTAGAAGAAATTCAACTTGAAAGGTTAAAGGGTGGACCAACTGAATAAAATGAATACAATGACATTTTATTGAGACAAGGTGTAGCTCATTTTAAAAAAAATATCATCTAGCTCTCCAAATGAAATTCTGTAATTGGAATAAGGGGTAAAGGGTTTCTTTGGACACTGCATTTGAGGAATGATTCAATGCAACAGAGACGGGTGGAAAGAACAAAGAGAGATGATCAGGAGTGGGAAGCAGGTGTTAGAAGAACACAAAGGAAATTGGGTCTGCCTAGCTTTGGAAAAGAGGACCCAGCTTGGATATAATTGCATTCTTCAAGTACCGGAAGGATTGTCAAATAAAGCAGAGCCTGCTGTCCATTGCAGAATGTAAGACACGGTCTTAAGTTTCATGAAAGTCAATTTTGATTGAAAGTTAAGTAAAACTTCCAAACAATAAGAACAGTTGGGCAGAGGAACCAATTATTGGTGAAGTTCCCTTCACTGGATGCATTCAAGGAGAGAATTGTAGGATTGAAGAACTGTATGCTGGAAATAATTTAATTTGGGTTTCCCCTGTGAGCAGATTAGATTGGACAAATGGCTTTTTCCAACTTCTATAATACATACCTCCACCTCCACATGCATTACTCTCTCCCCATTTAATAGTATAACTCTATTTTCCAGGTCAATTATTGTAACTATTCTCTCTGGGAATATCTGAGAAGGAACTGTTTGTTGACCTATATCTGGAATAGTTCCCTTTAATTCTACCGTTTTAATATTATAATTCTGTTCATTCACCCTTTGCACTATCTGTGCCTACGTTGTTGCTTCAGGGTGTACACAACAATAGGAGTGGGCATACAGTTGAGGTTAGTGTACAGAATACCTAATTGTGCAGGAAATCCCAAGAAGGAACAGAATGGAATGGAATATAGAAGAGAAATAGAATAGAATAGTATCGACGCTTTAAATGAATACTACTCAACACACATTAAAATGAAATTTCATTGCATTCATCTCTCAAAAGATAACCATTATGCATATGTGGGACTGGAATTCACCATCTCCTGCTTTTTAGCCTGGTGTCTTAAGCACTAGACCAATCTAAGCCAAATGTTAAAGGCGGGGTTAGGGTTAGGGCTTGAGTTAAACACGGCTTGCATTGACTTAAGATTCCCCCTCCAGAGAACTCATTTGAATCTATGGATTAGGACAAATATCCATACAGTTGTACAGTGTAACATTTTCAAATGACTTGATGGTTTTTAAAAGGCAGTTCCAGTTACTTGATTTTTTTTCATGGTGCAGTTATTGATCATTATATGAAGAATACCCTAAGTTTAATCTGAATCATAGCAAACGGTATAATTACTATAATTTTTAAGAAACTCCATTGCAACTTTAGTAATTGGCCATTCGATATGTTGATGAGTGCTATTTTCCCTGGCATGCAGCTGTTTGAACCTTGAACTGAGTTTTTTCGGTTTTATTTTTTTTGTTCTCAGGGTAGCGAGTTTGATTTGTGTGAAATGTTCAGAGGTTGCTATTTGGCATCACACATAAAGTCCATCGTGTACAATAGGAAACTGTGGTTGGTATCTGCCCATTTAGATGATTGTACCTCTGTTATAGTGAGATCATACATTTAGCACTGTTACTGTCCTTGATTTTTTTCTTTTTTCTTTTGCTTTATTTGTGTCTCAGGTGGTCACCGAGAATAGCATTTTAGTGATATGCCAAATTGTAAGGAAAATTGCTGTAATTGTATTGGGAGCATTTCAAAAGAAGCAAGAGTTTTAGAGTGATTCCATGGGCTACATTGAGGAATAACAACATAATGAGAGGATACTATTTCAGATGAAAGAACTCATCTTTTTTCAGAAAAAAATATCGCTAAATCTCTTTGCTAAATATGTCTGATTGGCAAAACTTTTCTAAGTGCCTAATGTAATAAAAAATAATATCGGAATACAATGCAAAGGAAGACCAGCATCTTCAGTGTTAAAGAACTAAAAATGTCTATCGTACTGCACAATGAAAGCCTCAGTCCTTTTGTATGTGTGTCTCTCGTGCTTCATCTGCCATCTCGCCCTTTTTTGATACCCCAAGTTATTCAGCCATTCAGTCTGTAGGACCAGTCTTATACAGGTAGTCCTTTACATATGACCACAATTACAGATTAACAGAGTTGGAAGGGACCTTGTAGGTCATCTAGTCCAACCCCACGCCCAAGCAGGAGACCCTACATCATTTCTGACAAATGGCAGTCCAGTCTCTTCTTGAAGGTCTCCAGTGATGGCGCTCCCACAACCTCCGAAGGAAACTTCTGTTCCATGGGTTGATTGCTCTCCCTGTCAGAAAGTTTATCCTTATTTCCAGGTTGAATCTCTCCTTCTTCAGCTTCCATCCCTTATTCCTTGTCTGGCCTTCAGGGGCCTTGGAGAATAGCTTGACCCCTTTCTTCCTCTCTGGGGCAGCCCCTCCAATATTGGAAGGCTGCTCTCCTGTCTCCCCTGGTCCTTCTCTTCCCTAGACTAGCCAGGCCCAGTTCCTGCAACCATTTATCATGTGTTTTATCTCCAGCCCCCTCATCATCCTGGTTGCTTTTCTCTGCACTCTTTCTAGAGTCTCAACTTCTGTTTTATTGTGTGGTGACCAAAATTTCTGTTGCTAAGTGAGACATTTGTTAAGTGAGTTTTGCCCCATTTTATGACCTTTCTTGGCACAGCTGTTAAGTGAATCCCTGCAGTTGTTAAATTAGCAACCCGGTCATTAAGTGAATCTGGGCTTCTTCCCCATTGACTTTCCTCGTCAGGAGGCCATAAAAAGGGCCTCACATGACTGAAGGACACGGCAAACGTTATAACTATGAGTTGGTTGCCAAGCACCTGAATTTTGATCCCATGACCAAAGGAATGCTGCAATGGCCATAAGGTGGAAAACGGAGGCAAGTCACTTTTTTTTTATATGCCATCACAACCTCAAATGGTCCCTAAATGAACAGTTGTAGGTTGAGGACTACCTGTATAGAGAGTGATTTATTGTGTTAAGTGTGGGATGTATCCTATATGTTGTGGTCCGCCAGCAGCCTGCGGAGCTGGCAGCAAAGTCAGACAGTGGGGAGGAACATGGGCCAGTCCGGGAGTCTGGGGTGGACTCGGACGAGGGTCCTGCATCCGATACAGAGATGGAGCCAGGGCCATCTGGGAGTTATGTTCTGACTCTGGAGCCTCCAGGATCTGACAGCAGCGAGGAAGAGGAACAGGGGGAGCCTGTTCCCAGTGTGCACATGCGCAGAGCTGCCAGAAGGCAAGAACAGGTTAAGACAAAAGGGGCGACTCGGGAGTAAGACTTGGAGTTGATTGGCTCCCTCCCATAAGACATAAAGGAGGAGTAAAGGGACAGGAGCCTTTGCAGGAAGCAACTTTGTTCATACTGGTCGGTTGGAAACCTGAAGCTCTGTGTTGACTTTGGGCTCCATTTGGCCTCGTCTAACTAATTGGTAATTTAGTCATTGGCAGCATTCCAAGAAAGATAAAGATGGATGCTTATCAGATTTATCCCAAAGGACTTTGGCAGACTTCCATGGGACAATTTACAAACTGTTTGGGACTCATTATGGGCTGTGAATGACTATAATTCACAGCTGTTGAAATAAAACAAAAGGTTTTGGGGACTAACGTGTGTTTGTTAATGTCTCAGGAAGCCTTGGTCAGAGCACTATAGAACAGTGTGTCTCAACCGTGGCCGCTTGAAGAGGTGTGGACTTCAGTTTCCAGAATTCCAGAGCCAGCATAGTTGGCTGTGGAATTCTGGTAGTTGAAGTCCACACCTCTTCAAGCAGCCACGGTTGAGACACACCGTTCTATAGAAAACCAAGTTTAGAAACAGATATTAATGGGGTGAAGATGATAGATGGATCTGTATAATCTTCATACATTGGCGCTACACTGCAGCAGCTCCTCAAACGCCTGGTCAAATTGCTCGGAAAGAACCACTTTTCATGATGTTGAAAATTTTGATGGAGGCCTCACAAAGAGATCTGACCCCCCCCAAAATAATAATAATAATAATAATAATAATAATAATAATAATAATGAACTGGCAGGCTGTCAGATGCTTAATGAAAATAGAAATGGGGAAAGGCAAAGAGAAGGCGTCGTCTTTGGTGGATTTCTGCCCCTGGAGAAATAAACCAGGGGTTTGAGGAGCTGATTGGCTAAGGAGGAATAATTTTACCTTTAGTGTTCGAGGACTATTGAAGATGGGCGAGATTTTTGAAAAGGAAATTTCGAATAGGAGCCAGCAGCAGCGTCACAGCCCTGGACGAGGTTTTCCTAATGCAGCGGCATTCAACCTCTGGAGATGTGGAAGAGAAATCCCTTCAGTCCAGATGACGTCTCCCTTTCCCTTGTGTACACAAGAAGCCATCATGCTTCTCTTTACGCCTGACTGATGATGTAGCACAGGAAATCCAGTGGAAACCCTTGAGCCTCCCTCGATCCTTTCTCTCTGTCCAGGGAATGAGAAAGGCGGCTGGTGGAAGGTCACATTTGCCCTCTTTCTTATCCCTTCCCATCAGGGGTGGGATTCAATTTTTTTTTTACTCCTGGTTCTGTGGGCGTGGCTTGGGGGGCGTAGCAGGTGAAGGATATATTGCAAAACCCCCCTTCCCTCCCCAGCCCACTAACCTGCTTTCCAGCTCCATTCTCCTGGGCAGGGCAACCAAAGGAGACCCAGACGATCAGCTGGGACTCGATGGGAGGCAGAGAAGAGACGGGGTTGGCGGGGCCAGTCAGAGGTGGGTATTCTGAACTACTCAAAATTCCCACTACTAGTTCCGCTCCAGAATGGGTCAGAACTGGCTGAATACCACCTCTGCTTCCCATCCATAAGTTGGATCTGAAAGTTGACTGATGGCATGGTTGAGAATGTATGAGCTGCCTGTACAATTAGCAGCCCGGGCTGTTTTATAATATAACAGCAAATATACAGTCACACTCTGTGAAACATTATTAAACTAACAAACAGTTCAGCTTGAGAAAAAAAATTCTTTATAATTTATATAGCCCCAAGCTCTCTGGCTCTGTGGACCAATGGCAGAAGGGGTTGGGGGTGGGAGAGGGGATACTTTTGTGCATGCACACTGTTAGGAATAACAAGGTTACCTAACTTAGTTTGGGTAAAATAATATATATAAACTATGATAGTGAATTTAAGTGTGTGTCACTTTAAACAGCAAAGCATGTAATTTTGGGTACAGCTGTAAAACCGCCATAAAAGGGAGCAAGAGAGCTTACTGTATTGCTGGCTTACTGAATTGCTTGCTAACAATGATGGATTGATGGTTCCCTGCTGCTGCTGTTTTTGCTGAAGGAAGAAAGGAGGTTTGAACTTCTTTATATCTCTACTGTGAGAAGATTTATTACTGGACTGATATTTGTAAGTTTACTGACCTCTTTTTCGACACTGGACTTTGCAACTGAATAATCCCCAAACAGACTGAACTTGTGGATGATATATGGACTGTTTTGACTATGCTAAAAACTCTTGCTGGAATAAACTATTTAACTAGCACAGTGTATCTGTTTTACTGAGTGTAAGCTACAAAAACATTTATCTCAAATATTTTGCCTGCCTGCCTGACTGCCATGCAGATTCTGCTAGGGTGTATCCCTAACACGCACGCAGCTTGCAAAGATGTAGGTTCATGCATACCTGCGCTCTTCCGCCATTTCCAACAGGTCATGGCCAGGCGTTGGGCCTCGGCTTGGGGATTTGGGGACCCTTGCCTTAAACAATAAAAACAACAATGAAAAGCTTTAAATGATAATTAGAAGGAGGCTTCAGTGGTTAAAGTAATTAAGTGGTTAAGATGCTGGAAAGCTGGAAAGCTGGCAGCCCAGGTTTGAGACCCAAGCACCACGTGACGGGGTAAGTTCCCGTCCTCACCTTAGCTCTTGTCAACCTAACAATTCGAAAGCAGGCAAATGCAAGTAGATAAATAGGCACCACTTTGGTGGGAAAGTAACAGCGTTCTGTGATCTCATGCTGGCCAGGTGACTGGGAAAATGTCTTCAGTCAGCCTTGGCCTTGAAATGGAGATGAGCATCGCCCCCTGTAGCCAGCAATAACTGCAGGGACTCCTTTATCTTCCACCTTTGTTTCAACCTCCTCCTGTACTAACTGATTCCCAGGCCCAAGGAACCAGAACGACACAGTGAGATGATCGGAATGGCTTCTTTATTGCTGTCAACCTATTTACAAGAATCTCACCAGGCTGACCGCGTTCGCTTGGGAAGAGCCCGACAAAGGTTTCAGGGGTTTTAAGGGAGGTCAAGTCTGCCTGGCTTCCTACCGTTCTCCTGATTTATGATTTATGTTGATGGCTTTTATTTAGCATCTTATGAGTATCATTGAGTGCTCTCTTGTGATAATTGTATTTTATGATTATGAATTGTTGCTTGTATGTACATTGAGATCTTATGTACCGGAGACAAATTCCTTGTGTGTCCGTCCAATCATAATTGGACAATAAAGAGTTACTTCTTTTTCTTTCTTTCTTTNTCTCTCTCTCTCTCTCTCTCTCTCTCTCTCTCTCTCTCTCTCTCTCTCTCTCTCTCTCTCTCTCTCTCTCTCTCTCTCTCTTTCTCTTTAACTTTTTTCTTTCACTTTCTCTTCTCCCTTCCCATCCATCCATCCATCCATCCTCCACCTACCTACCTACCTGCCTACCTACCTACCTACGTACCTATCATCTGTCTGTCTCTCTGTCTCTTCATTATTCCCTCTATTCAAGGTGGAGATTCTACCCTAACGACCATGTCAAGTTCTGCTGATGTCCAACTTCAAATTAACTTTACAAAACTTCAGCATCCAAATGAAAAAGAAACAGATTTCTCACAAATACTGAAATGGGTCTCTTAGGACAATCGATACTCAGAACTGGCTTTCTTGGTTTCTCCTTCCCAGGTGACGACCCTCGTAAACACCAGCAACAAAGGGCCTTCGGGGAAAAAGAAAGGCCGTTCCAAGAAGGCCCACGTCTTAGCAGCGTCGGTTGAACAGGCCACCCAGAACTTCTTGGAGAAAGGAGAACAGATTGCGAAGGAAAGCCAAGACTTGAAGGACGAGTTGGTGGCTGCCGTGGAGGATGTGCGCAAGCAAGGTTTGTACCTGGCCGGGGCAGGCATCTGATCAGAGCTATTGGCAGGATACAGGTGGTCTTTGACTTACGATGACCACCACTGAGTCCAAAATTTCTGTTGCTAAGCAAGACCATTGTTAACTGAGTTTTGGCCCATTTTAGGACCTTTCTTGCCACAGTTATTCAGTGAGTCACTGCAGTTGTCAAGTTGTCAGTAACACTGAACCCCTGGCTTCCCCATTGGCTTTGCTTCTCAGAAGGTTGCAAAAGGGCACCGCGGGAAACACTGCAACTGTCAAAAAAGACCCCCAACAACATTCCAGTTGCCAAGTGTCTGAATTTTGATCACGTGACCCCGGAGATGCTGCAATAGTCGTTAGCGTGAAAACCGGTCATACGTCATTTTTTTCAGTGCTGTTCCATTGTGATTCATGTCTGCTAGGATGCCTTCTGTGAGTTGTCACTAAATGAACTGTTATAAGTCAAGGACTGCCTGTAATAGCCATAGACCTTAGACTTATATACTGCTTCACAGTGGTTTGCAGCCCTCTCTAAGCAGTTGACAGAGTCAGCCTCTCCTTCCTTCCTTCCTTCCTTCCTTCCTTCCTTCCTTCCTTCCTTCCTT
>BHEV01035185.1:0-40665 GCA_004319985.1 Emydocephalus ijimae | reverse complement strand
CGGCTGCGGTGGCTTCAGCGATGGCGTCGGCGAGGGCGATGTCTCCTTTGGCCATCAGTCAGCTCTGTAGGACTGGGTCTCAGAGTCCGAGTATGACACAGTCCCGTAAGGCCTTGTCCATGTCCGAGAATCCGCACATGCCCCCTAGGCTTCGTAGCTCAGCCACAAAATTGCTGATACTCTTGCCCGCTCTCTGGTCCCGCCGGTAGAAATCATGCCACCTGATGAGGGTGGGCACGGCGGGTGCATAGTGATTCTGGAGCAATGGTTCGAGGTCGGCCCAGTCCATCTCCTTGACGTCCGCGGGTTTTGCTGGGGCTTTTGCCATCTTGAACACTGCGGGCCCGCAGTGTGTCAGGAAGACGGCTCTTTTCTTTGGCCCGGCGGCATCCTTCATGTTGCTACATTCGAGGAACATGAGGAATCTGTCTGTGTATGATTCCCAGTCCTCGGTAGCGGGATCGAAGGGCGCGGGCAGTGCGATGCTGGCCATCTCGTCGGTCTCGCTTCCTCCGGACACATGTTGGTGGGGAATTAGCCTTGGAATCCCACCTTCGTCACCAGTGTTATGTCCGGCGCGGCAAGGAGACCAGGACTCAGTGACTTGGTTCAGCTCATTTATTCGTCCCGAGAACGGCTCGGATTCCGGGGGGAAAACTGCGGCTTTTTATTCTCAAGCCGCGGCGGCCGCGGCCAATGGCACCACTTTGAATCTCCCGCGATTAATTTCCACCAATCGCGGGAGATCTGCAACGGGCCAATCAGAGTGGCTTGCTCAACCAATCGGATCCCTGCACGCTTTGACCAATCACAGCGCGGCGTTTACAAGAATGTAAATGACCGTACAGAACAGAGTTGGAGTCACTATTCGATGCCTCGTCTCCGTTCTTGTGCCCACTCTCCCAGATCTAACATACATGAACACCATTATATCCTCCTTTTGCAGAGTGCTGCTCTTCTCCATCCTGCTGATTTGGTGTTATTTTAAGACCTCTTTCTCCCTCTTAGAAATCTGTTTCGGAAAGTTCACAGGGCCATATCCCCAAATTTCGGGTTTCGGGCTCTTTCCGATGGACCCGCCGGCCAGGGAAGCAGCGCTGTCGTCGCCTCGTCTCCCTGTCTGCAGATGGGTGGGCACTATCACTGCCTCGGGCAGCAGTGAGGGGTAGGGTTTTGTCCCCTATTTTATATATCAGCATCACTATGGAACCGGTGGGCAGTTAGAGAAAATTTTACTACTAACAGAGATACAAAAGTGGGCGGTAGGTATAAAAAGGTTGACTGCCCCTGCTCTATAGGGTTTCCTGCCTGAGCTGGAGGTTGGACTAAAAGACCTCCAGGTTCCTTTCCAACTCTATTATTATTCTCTTATTCTTGTTGCTGAAGTCATAAAAATGTATAAGGTTTTACAGAATACACTTTATTTTGGGTGGCCATTTAAAAAGCACACAAAGGAGAAATGGTGGAGAAGAATCTGCTCAGATTCTGCTTCCTCTAATAACTCTGCACCAAAATACGTAGTAAGACTTGCTAGAAATAATGCTAAAATGGGAGCTATTGATTGTCTGACAAAAGCAGACTTTTGATTTTTGTAAGATAAGAGCATTTTCGTCTAATCAGGTACTTGACAAAGATGCCAAGATCAAATACAAATGTACTGTAATATAATGCTTAAATATTGATTCATTGTAAGGTATCTTGAGTGTTTCTATAGAATCAGGAGTTTGTTCAACACCAGAACAAATTCATGGTATGCTACCCAATAATTCCAGGAAACTACCAGTAAATTTTAAAAGCTTAATTTTAGCAACATAAACATACTACATTTTATCTTTTTCTTTCATTCAAATCTCACATATATCAAAGACTCTTCTTTGGATTGGCCAGGTGACAAAAGGACATGAGAAATACCCTGAAAGGGCTGTTTGAGATGAATCTTGAGGGAATGGAAGATGGAACGGAAGATGGAACCTTGGTTTTTATTTCCTTCCTTCCATCACTCTTTTTGATGGATTGCTTCAGTTTGTTTGCTGAGTTATCTCAAGTTGTGAGCATTTTGTAGTTGTTCATTGGACCAAGATGTTCTCTCCCGTAACCATTCTTGTGGCCAAAGGGAATACAGGAATTTTATCAGAAAAATGCTTTCAAAGAATTATCGATCTATTCCAAACTTGACCTGGAACATCTCAGCTCTTGATAGTCTTGTATACACACTTTCTTCTCCAGTCCAACCACAAAGATCAGAATAATGCAAACCATGTTATTTCCTATGACACTCTTTGGAAACAAAAGTTGGACTTTGAAGAAGCAGAATTATTATATATTTAGCATATTGCAGAAACAGCCAGGGAGTTTACAATATTTACACTCTTCTGAACACTTCTAGCCCTACTGAGAAATACAATTAAATTAGTGAGCAAAAACTTAGAAATCTAGCCCATATGATACACACCAAGGGTTGCCAACCTTTTGGACCTCAAGGACCACCAAATTCATAATTTAAAATCCCGTGGATCACTAATATGAATTTTGACTGATGGTGGCTTGCTGACATTGTGGGAGAGAGAGAGATATCTGATCTAACCTCAAAGGGATGTTCTCTCTCTGTGTGTGTCACACAGACACAGACACAGACACATCCCTCACACACCCCCACTCCCTCCAAGGCAGCCACATTCCTAACCTGCTTTTCAGCTCTGTTCTCGGGGAGTGGGGGGAAGAGAGAGAAAGAGAGAGAAAGGGTATCCTGCAATCCCAAATAAAGAACGATCGATCAGTAGGAAAACGGGGTGGAGGTTTTTCCTGAAAACTTTTTTGGGATTTTCCCAGGGTCCCTGTCTGCAGAGACCCTGGGAAAATCCCCCAAAAAGTCTGCAGGAAAATTCCCCACCCCGTTTTCCTACCGATCGATTGTGCTTTATTTGGGATTGCGGCGCAGCCTGGGTTAATTGCTTTGGGGGTGACATTTCTCTGTGGACCACCAAAATTTTCTCATGGACCACCAGTGGTCCCCGGCCCACCGGTTGGCAACCACTGATACACACAGTTGAACCATAGATATTACTTATATGATTGCTGGTTCTGCTTAAAGATTCAGATTTTCGGAGGTATACTATGAATGCTTAAAGAGGTGAGAAGCAAGAGCACCCAGCCATCTGGCTGAGACTAATTGCTGTTTGATTCTTTCACACTTTGAGAACTGTCTTATGTGTTGCTATGATAAAGAAGCCTACTTATTTTTCTTCTCCTTATGTTCCTTTATATTGGCCTGAAAGCCATTATTTTAAACTGTGAATACAGTTCAGAGTGGTCAGTAGAAAAACCACTTTATAAATAAATTAGCAAAGTATTAATGTCCACCAATACTGAAATTTATAAAAAAAATCATAACCTTCTTTTTCTCCTGCTGTATTTTAGTTACCTGACCGCGAGTAACAAGCAGAAATTCTTATATTCCACAAGACCGTTTTTAAAGAGGGCTGCCTTGGTACTTACCTATGTAAGTATTGCTATACATCATTTTTTTACTCCTTTAATGTCTCCAGGTGAATTATATTCTATTAGTTCCTGAGTGTGAAGAATAAACTAATTCAGCAGGGCAATCATAACTCAAAGATGTGCTGATTAGAACATCTTAAGAGAAAGATACTTTCAGCATTATAAATCTTTTTGATCAACAGAAGTTCAGATAGAAATTCCTTTTGCTAGATGACCAGAAACCTGAACTGTATTATATCAAAACTTTGCTCCAGTCAAGAAACAGCTCATTAATTCACCCAACAAAATACATGTAAGTTTATGAATGATAAACCAGCCTTCAAATTATTCCCTCCCCCCCTCCATTTTTATATTTTGGACATAATAAAGAACCACCATTTCAGTTTGGAATGATAGGTTACCAGTTGATGCAATGGGATGACCAGTAACCATAATGAAGTATTGTAATAGATTTAGGTTTGCTGGCCATATACAATTGGGTTTCTCTTTAATAATCCAAGAATTTACTCTTCTTATCTGAAGGTGATCCTACTTATGTATTTTCGCCTATGGATAATGGGAGGTTCCATGCCAGCATTTTCAGAGCAGGACAATCCAGCTTCATTCTCACCATATCTTCTTACAAGGTATTCAACTGGGATTTACTTCTTTTTGATATAAACCAAATATAAACCAAATTTAGTCTATATGCCTTGTTGCCTTTCCCCTAAGAACTGCATTTAATAAAATGAACTTAGGAGTTCTATTATTCCTCTGAATTTAAACTCATTGCCATTAAATCATCTCAATGTAAATATTTCAGGCATTCTCCCAAAGGTGACATTTGGAGACTTTCACATGTGCAATACTGCTAGTTCCAAAATATATCTTGAATGCTTTGAAATTGATAGATTGCCTAGTATATTTTGATAAGGTGTTAAATGTGATTATCAGCCATCTGCTCCTACTGCAATTATCTATTTGTTTCTGTTAGTTTGAAGCATGGGCGAGAAAGAATGGAGACGAGCCGGTGAAACGGTGAACTTCAACTCTTTATTTACATGGTGTGACAGCTCAGCAGGATGGCTGCGATAGCCTTCCTTATATAGGCAACCCAATAACTGTTTAACCAATAACAACCCAGGAGCGCTAGCTCCATTAACCAATACGAATGCTCCGTTAATGGCCGATCAGATTCCCCTGAACGGGCCAATCCGATCCTGCCATTAACAGCCAATCAGAAGTGCAGGGCCAGAACCCTGCACTTAGCTCCAAGCTCAAGATAACTTTATTTAACCTTTATGCATTCACAACAGTTTCATTCCAATTTAGCCTTCAAGAATGGACTGTGTGATTCTCCATAGCACATCATTGGTTTATCAGTCTTTCTTTTGAGGATTCTTGGAGGCTTTATATAAATCAGAGGTCCCCAAATCTTTTTGGCCTGATGGTGTTTTAAGAACATACTCTAAATGTTCACAAAATTAAATATATCAAAAAAGAGAGCTTTCTCATTCACAGAAGAATTTAATACCGAGGGAAAGGGAAAGCCCAGTTCAAAAACGTTGATTATTTAGTAAGCTTAATAACAGATCTGCAGATCTGATGTTCAAGGCCATCCAAATATTAATCAGGATTCATCCTGCTTATTTGCCAGATTTTGAAAAGATCATCTAGATCAGGGGGGTCATCTTGGCCCAGGGGCAGGATCTGGCCCACAGGGTTCTTAGATCTGGCCTGTGGGGCTGGCCTGGAAGGCGGCCCTCCTGAGCTCCAATTTTTGCTGGCAGTGGATTGCAGGACACCGTCACAGCCAAAAACAGTGCTCGGGAGCCTGTTTTCACTGTGACAGTGCTCGGTGACCCTGAAACAAGTGACATCGAGCTAGCTATGCCCCCTGGCCACCCCCTCTCCCCGAGGTCAAACGCAACCCTGTTGTAGCTCTCAATGAAATTGAGTATGACATCCCTGATCTAGATGCTGTCCCAGCTAAGTGATACAAGACATATAAGCACCATCAGATTGGATATATGCTTAATAAGTATGCCTTTTTGCTGTCTATTTGTGGGACTGTGCGCCACCATCTCCCCATGGAATTCAGAGAATAAAAAGCAGAGTTATTTCTCCTCTTCAGAGCAAGCCAGCAAAGCAGTTAAGCTATGATTGCTGCAGCGTGGGAGGAAACTATGACATAAACAATTTTCCCCCAAATTTGGAGCGACCATTTGTAAACTTAAAAGAGGAAGCAATGTATGCCAAAATACCTAAGAGAATATAGAAATTGGATCTCTAGAGAAGAAACAACACATTTTCGGAGTTTTTTCCCCTGATCTTTTCCTTACCTTTTGATTCATCATATTAAAACCATGCAGCTGCTGGTTTTGTTGGATACCCATCAGGATTCCCCTCAAAGTGATGTTTTACCAGGTGGTCTTGTTGGGTCCTTGCTTAAATAAGGCAGTTCCTCTGAAAGAAGAGAGAAATCCATGTTAAGCAATCATGTTTTAAGTTTGCACTCTGTGAAAATGATCCTGAGAATGCACTTGAAGTCTCATCTTCGGAAGTCAAAAGGCATTGCAATGCAAACCTTCAGTATTCTGAGTTATTTGACCTGATCTGACCAGGTTATCCCTGAGCATGTTTGGAGAAGCTACAGCAGACAAGCCACCATCTGAGAGAGCAATCTAGAGAAACAGCTCTTTGTATCTTAGCAGAAGATTAAATTCAGAGTCACTGGAGAAATAAAGGCACATTTTCTCAGGGGTCACGTAAGAGGGTAGAATAAAACAGAACAACATGGCTAAGTTTGTAAGCCTTATCTCCTTTCAAAGATCCATGTGTTTCATTTCTTAGATAACCAACAGAATGATTATTTTACCTAAACACAGGAAGATTACTATAATGGCTTTCAGTCAAAATAATATTTTTTTTCTTTGCTACTTAGGACTGAGAGCTTTTTTCTCAGGAGCGTTCTCATCTTTTGCATGGGCTCTAAATCAACTGTGCCTGATAAAGCACTTTATAATAAGGTTATAAAGCATTGTGGCTGCAATTGTAACCAGGTTCTGTTATTTATGAGCTTTCTATCTTAGCTGAATTGGTTTATGTTGAGGCACTGCTGTTAGATAACCCAGCTTTCTCTTCCTTGGTATTGCTGGCATACTTGTCTTGGTCAAATAAATCATTTTCAAAAGTTAATCATCATAGCTTCTTTTGTACTTGTATGTAGATGTGAATATATCAGAACTGGTAAATTATTGTACTCTTGTTCTGATAATCTGCATATAAACACACAGGTGGCATTTGTCAGAGCTGTGCAAATCCTTTGTAGGAAGACAGTGCAAGTACATAGGAGTTCATAGGAAGCCTCTTTTTTTAATCTTAGATTTCTGTTGTTTTACCAATGTATAAAATGCAAAGAAAAATAAAAATAGGAAATTAGAGGAAGAAAAAAAGGGGGAAAGAAAAAAATGAGGTATAAGGGAAGAAAAAAAAAAGGCATTGACTTCTGACTCTTTTTAGCACAGTACAAGATAATAACATTACAGCCTCAACTTTTTACTTTTACACATTAGTATATAACTGGCCATTTCTGTAACAACAAATCTATTAAATCGTCATAACTGAAGTCAAGGTTTCATTTTTTTCATTGCACAAAATCCAGATAACAGATAATCAGAGTTGGAAGGGACCTTATAGGTCATCTAGTCCAACCCCCGCCCCCATCAGGAGACCCTACACCATTTCTGACAAATGGCAGTCCAATCTCTTCTTGAAAGTCTCAAGTGATGGTGCTCCCACAACTTCCTAGAGCAAGCTGTTCCAGAAGTGAAATCCAGAAGTGATATCCAAATAAAAAACACAAATATATTCCCCTTTTTAAATAGAGCTATCAATTTAACCATTTCTGCTTTATCTTCCTTGCTGTGGAAATAATATGTATTTCTATTTGCACTTAATAATCTTTATAAACAACCATCAAATTCATGGTATTCTTTCAGATTCTTTATCCTGAAAGGGAAAAATACTTTTTCCCCCCATCCGTTTTCCCTAGGCTTTTCTTTAAAAATGTTTCTAAAATAAAAACATTCTAATAGATCTTTTTTAAAAACTTCCTCTTAAGCCTCTTTTTTCAAGTACTTACAATTGCTATCCCTTTTTCCATTTTTGTATGACCTTTGTGTGCCCCTTCTGGGATCACAATGGGGACCATAATTTCCATTGCTGAGCAAAACAACTGTGAAGCGAGTCGTGCCTGATTTTATGACCTTTTTTTTT
This sequence comes from Emydocephalus ijimae, assembly GCA_004319985.1. Lineage (NCBI taxonomy): Eukaryota > Metazoa > Chordata > Lepidosauria > Squamata > Elapidae > Emydocephalus > Emydocephalus ijimae. Next base: position 32,910 of record BHEV01035185.1, on the reverse strand, counting down.
TTTTGCTACAGTTAATAAGAAATCACACCAGTTGTTAAGTGAATGATATGGCTATTAAGTGAATCCAGCTTTCCCCATTGACTGTCAGGGTCCCAACTAACCCTCCCCAAACAAAAGTACTCTGAAGCATCTCTTCAAAGAACAACTTTATTAGGGCATGACATATTGGCACATTGCGGTGAAAACCGGATCTAAAAGTTCTCACTGGTTTTCCTCCTAATTAAAAGCAAAAGTTTGTCACTTCCCCAAAGGCATCAGTCCCATGGTCCAATCAGCACACAGTCCAGACATGGGATGACCTTAGTTTCCACCTCCCAACCTCCTGCACGCATGACGTTGGTTCCCAGGGGAAAGAATGTTGTTTTGGTTATAGCACCCAGCTATCTCTACACCCCACTCCTCCCTATCCCTCAGCTCCATTCTGTCTCAGCACTGAAGCTCTGAAGAAAGGAAAAAACCCAGTAGAAAAGTAAGATGGTCACCATATCACCAGCTTCAGGGTTGACATTGACTTTGCTTGTAAGAAGCCAGCTGGGAAGATTGCAAATGGCAATGGCTTGACCTGGTAAATACATATCAGTTGATGAGAGCTGAAATTTTCATCATATGACGATGGGATGTTGTGATGGTTGTAAGTGCAAGGATGAGTCACCTTTTGAGTATGGCTGTATGAATGTTTGCTTTAAAAATGATTGTAAGTCAAGGACTACTTGTAGTCTGTATCAGTACAGGTTTCAGGGTTTTTTTTAAAGTTTTTTTATTATTTATTATCTTTGAGAGAACAGTGTGGCTCCAGGTGTTTTACATTTTAAATCCATCATATCCACAATCATAAATACAGCTTTCTAACATCACATCATTATCTATTACCAAATTTTCTTCTTTATATTCTTATAAATTCCTTTATATCAGTCTCTTTACCTTTAATCAATCTCTATCTTCCTTAATAATATATATTCTTATGTTAAGCATATTTATGGATTAGTCTATCCATATCAATTCATTAATCATTTATAATTTCATCTTAATTTATTTCATCCCCTTTCTAATATTACATTTGTCACTGTTGCATATATTTTTATTTTCTAAATGCTCTCTTCCCTCTAACTTCTCATTTTTGCACAAATATATTTTCCATCTTATTTTCTTTTAATCAAATATCAAACTTATAATAATATATCCTCATTGTCTTATACACGTGGATAACAAAATATATAATCCATTAAAATATTATCCTATACTATATAATTATATCTATTCTCTATTAGACTCCACTTAACCTTCCCTTTCCCACCATAAATATTAGCCACTTATATCTTCCAAAAGCATATTTTAATATTATTCCATTTTAATTATTCCTTCTTATTCTTTCTAATTCTTAATCCAAACTCCTAAAATTATATTTTACTACTAAGGTTCCTCTTCATGTGGAGTCCCCCTCTTTCCCATTGCTAACAATCATCTCTAAGTCTCTCTTCTGTCTTAGTTAGTCGTTTTTTGGCTTGTTTACCATTCTCTATTCTCTTTTGGTTTTTTCCCTTAATCCTCCCTCCATTTTTCATCATTTTCTGATATTTTTTCTCTCAGTTCTCAACATTTATCCGCACCCTCTTCTGAACTCCTTTCTGTAATTTCCTAAACATTTCATTTATCAACAGTCCAATTTTAATATCCCCCCTGTTACGAACTAAGCAAACACGTTATTTTAAAATCCTAATAGTTTTGCTTCCACAGCAGGCTCGTAATCCTGTACTTCTGATTGGCCCGCGAACAGCGGATCGTGATTGGTCGTTTCTGGCTGATCTGATTGGCTGCCAGCGGGTCGCCGCTGATTGGATGGTCCCAGCGCGGCAAACTCAAATCATCGGTTATTGTGACAGCAGCCAGCTCTATAAAAGGAGCTGCTGCTGCCCTAGTATTTCGCTTTGTTCTGAAGTCACTAATAAAGAGTTGGAGTCACTATTCAATGCCTCGTCTCCGTTCTTTGCGCCTCGCTCCAGATCTAACACTGGCGACGAGGATGGGATGTGGAGATGATAGAGCTGACTGAACACTCACCGAATGCTACACAGAGCACGTGGCTGAGAGTGCACCAAGAAGCGGCAGAATGACCAGCAGCGCTATACCACCTGCTCCATTTGACCCAGCTAATGAAGACTGAGACTCGTATATGGACAGGTTCCAGATGTTCCTGGAGACCAACAATTTGAAAGATGCTACGCCTGGCAAGAAACGAGCTTTATTCCTGACCCATTGTGGGCCTGCCGTTTTTAAAATGGCAAAGGCACTTGCGAAACCAGCAGAAGTCAAGACAATGGACTGGGACAACCTCGCCCCAATCCTTCAGGCTCATTATGCACCCGCGGTGCCAACATTCATCAGGAGACACGAGTTCTACCAGAGGGACCAACAGGAAGGCGAAAGTGTTGGGGACTTTATCGCTGACCTCAGGAACCTAGGGGGACTCTGTGGCTTCGCAAACCTCGAGGAAGCCATGAGAGATCGAATTATTCTGGGCCTAAAAGACCCTACGACCCAGAGCAAGATTATGGCGAAGGGAGACATCGGCCTCGCAGATGTCATCGCCGATGCTGCTGCAGCAGAAGCAACCAGGAAGTCAGCCACTCGAATGCGCCGAGCGAACGCACCGCACCGCCAGCCCGCCAGTGACACTACGCCTTTATCCGAGAGGCACACAACTACCACCCACCATGAAGACCTCAAATCCTCATCAGAAAGCGAGGAAGAAGAGGTCAACAGACTCAGGTCAGAATGCGACCAGCGAGACCAGTGGAATCGTAAGCCTTCGTACCAATGTGCTGGATGCGGGGGAAATCACCCACGATCAGACTGCAAATTCCTAGATGCACTCTGCCGTTCCTGTGGAAAGAGGGGCCACATCGCAAAGGTCTGCAGAGGCAAGCGAGGGTCCAGCCCCAACCGAACAGAAAATTTCCGCCATACAACAGGCACTCCACCATTAAATCGGGACCACCTAAACAACCAATGGAACCACTACTACAGAAATCGAGCACCCGCCACTTCAACCAGACGGGAAGAGACCCATCAAACCATTACCATCGGCCACGCTTCATCCCTTGATGCAAGGAAAATCCGAGTGAAGGTCACAATTGAGAATCGACCATGTGTTATGGAGGTCGACTCTGGGTCGTCCCTATCGATGGTCTCCTGGAAAACCTTAAAACAGCTGATCCCTGACATCCGTCGCCAGAACCTCAGCACTCAAAAAATCATATTAAAAGACTACCAAGGAAACAGAATTCCAGTTGCCAGTTCCAGCCACGTCTAAGTATCCTTCAAAGACCACACCGCAACTCTACCACTTACCGTCGTCGATTGAGATCGGCCCAGCTTGCTGGGTTTGCAGTGGTTCGCGCCACTAGGAATTGAACTAGCAGGCATCAACCAGACCAGAAGTGATGACTGGGAAGCAGCCCTCGTCCAGGAATTCCAGGACATTTTCACCGAGAAGCTAGCCAAGTACCAGGGATCCCCCATATCATTTAATCTCAGCCCTGATGTTGCGCCCATTTGCCTTAAGCCTCGTCGAGTGCCCTTTGCGCTCAAGCCAAAGATTGATGAACAATTGGACAAATTAATAGTCCAGGGTGTGTTGGAACCAATTGACCACGCCTGATGGGATACCCCAATTGTAACCTCCATAAAACCTGGTGGATCTTTGAGAATTTGTGGGGATTACCGGGCCACCCTAAATCACTCGCTTCAGCAGAGTGCTTACCCTGTACCTGTGGTCCAACACCTTCTTCATTCCCTGGGAGGTGGGAAAATATTCGCAAAATTGGACCTAGCTCAGGCGTACCAGCAGCTGCCCGTAGATGCAGAGACTGCAGAAGCCCAAACTATAGTCACGTACAGAGGTGCATTCAAGTGTAATAGACTCCAATTCGGAGTGAGTGTAGCACCTGGCATCTTCCAAAGTCTGATGGAAAGATTGCTTCAAGGCATAAAAGGGGTTGTGCCCTACTTCGATGATGTCTTAATAGCTGCCCCCACTAGAAGCCTACTAGAAAAACGACTCAGAATGGTCCCCCTAAAGACGCTGGCCTGAAGGTCAAGAAAGACAAATGTCAACTATGTACTGAGCGGGTTGAGTTCCTGGGGTACCTTCTTGACAAACAGGGAATTCATCCTATGGAGAAAAAACTGACTGCAATAAAAAACACCCCAAGACCTAGGAATAAAACAGATCTCCAAGCCTTCCTGGGATTCATTAACTTTTATAACATCTTCTTGCCCCAGAAGGTGACTGTTGCTGAACCCCTGCATAGGCTCCTCGATAAGAAGGCTTCCTGGGCCTGGGGACATCGCGAAGAGCGAGCTTTTCAGCAAGTAAAAGACCTGTTAACTTCAGATGCTGTACTGATACAATATAACGAGACTTTGCCTTTAACTGTCACCTGCGACACCTCACCGTTTGGAATAGGAGCCATCCTGAGCCACGTCCTACCAAACGGTACTGAGGCACCTATTGCGTTTTTTTCAAGAACTTTATCTAAAACTGAGAGAAACTATAGCCAACTTGATAAAGAGGCTCTCGCTATTGTGTCTGCGATCAAACGATTCCATGAGTATGTATATGGAAGATCCTTCTCCATAATTACTGACCACAAACCATTACTTGGCATTTTAGCGGGAGACAAACCCACTCCCCACATCTTATCACCAAGGATGACACGTTGGTCAGAGTTTCTAGCCGCATACGATTACCAACTGCTACACCGCCCGGGAAAACCATTCCCCACGCTGACGCTTTGAGCCGCTGTCCACTACCAGAAGTCCTAGATGACCCAGCTCCAACCCTGGCTACGCTACAAATTGAAACCCTTCCTTCACCACCGCTGACTGCACAAGACATCGCCTCAGAAACAAGGAAGGATCCTTGTTTGGCACAAGTCCTCAGCTGGGTGGAAAGAGGTTGGCCTAACAATGAACCAAATGACACCTTTAAGACTTTCAGAAACCGGCAGACAGAACTCTTCTCCCCAAAAGAATGCGTCTTGTGGGGAGACAGAGTCATCATCCCAGAGAGACTACAGCATAAAGTTCTAAAACTATTGCACAATGGACATCCAGGCATCGTGCGAATGAAGGCACTAGCAAGGAGCTACGCTTGGTGGCCAGGTATAGATAAGCAAATAGAAATCTGGGTGGCCACTTGCAGCAAGTGTCAGGAAACTCGCTCAGCTCCACCAAAAGCACAACCAACAGAATGGGAAGCACCCTGAGGTCCCTGGTCCCATATTCACATTGATTTTGCGGGACCTACCAAGGGGCATACATTTCTTATAACAGTGGATGCCTACTCCAACTGGCTGGAGGTCCACAAAATGAAGAGCACCACCACAGAAGCCGTCGTTAAAAAACTAAATAGACTATTCGCTACGCACGGGTTGCCAGATGTCCTGGTTTCAGATAATGGCCCCCAATTCACCACTCTGGCATTTGAACAGTACCTAGCAGATCGGGGGATACGCCATGCCTTGACATCGCCAGTTCACCCTGCGGCCAATGGTAGGGCTGAGCGAATGGTCCAATTCATAAAGAAAACTTTACACAAGATGGAGCAAGGGGACATCGACGACAAGGTGACCAGGATGCTTCTCCTCCAACATATTACCCCAAAAAGCACCACAAATAGAACCCCGGCCGAACTCCTGATGGGCTGGAAACTTCGCTCACATCTTGACCGCCTGCACCCTGCCTACACACTGGAAAAACCCTTGGGATCCAGCAGCAGGTATCGCACCTTCAAGGTAGGCGACCCAGTGTTTGCAAAAAACTTTTCCGGTGACCCATTGTGTGTCCCCGCCACCATAACTCAACTTACGGGTCCACATTCCTCAGTTGCTTTGTGTGGCACAGCTGAAGTTGAAAAAGCAGTAAAAAAATGCTTTTTCAAATGCTGCGCACCCATGCGCAGCGCTTATCAGTTGTCCAGGTGGCACAGCTTTAGGTTTATTACACATGTGTGTCTGGAATGCACGCAGAAAACATAATCACCAAACCGGTAGTAATACCAGTTGAATCCCACCCCTGATTAGCAGTTTTAAAAAAACACATTTAAATACACAAATGCATTTGATCTATATCCTGCATTGTTTAATAGATCTATTTCCAAAGAAATATTGGGGTAATGTAATAGATCTACTTTTAGAAGTATTGGGGTAATGTTTTCCAACCAATAAAGACACTGACCTTGTCACCTGGAGAGCTAACAGTCCTGTTCGAGACCCAAGCTCTGCATTGTGGGGGAGCTCCCATTCCCAGGTTCAAGACCCAAGTTCTGCACAACGAGGTGCGCTCCCATTCCTGCTGCAGCTCCTCCCATCTAGCAACTCAAAAGCATGCAAATGTAAGTAGATTAATAGGTACCACTTCTGTCGGAATGTAACAATATTCTGTGCACCTTTGCAGTATAGCTGTGCTGGCCACATGACCATGAAAATGTCTTTGGACAATGCTGGCTCCCCCAATCAAAAAATAGAGATGAGCATCGTGCCTTAGAGTCAGACACATCAGTCAGTCAGAAACCTTTACCTTTTTACAAACAGAAAAGAGCAAAAAAGCATTATTAAGTTAGATCTGCATCTCAGGGATATGTCATCCAATAGTGAAATTTCTCAAGCATCTGTAGCTCATTTCAGGAAAATAATAGCTTAAAGCTATTATAAAGCTTTCCTCTATATTATTCTTTCAATAGCAATTAGTTTTTTCTGTTTCTTGCCCAGAGGCAGGTGGTAGTATACAAATTTGATATTCATATCCATAGATGTGTTTATTATTTTTCATATCCAATTATAGCCCTGTGTCCTTAGTAGACTTCAATTTATTGTGTTTTCCCCCCTTAGGTTGCTTATATCAGTGATACCAAATGTATTAGCTATGGAGATATGCTTTTAAGTCTTCAATATGTTTTGCAAAGCAATGGAAGAGCCACTAATGTAAGCCTCATGAAAGAATTCTTAAAGTCTTGATTCTCTGGCTCGAACTTTAACACCCCTTGTTGTAGGCAGTTGTTAGGGATAACATTGGTTACCTAACTTAGTTTGGGTAAAAATAATATATAAACTATGTTAGTGAGTTTAAGTGTATGTATCACTTTAACTGCAAAACATGTATTTTGGGTGCGGTTGTAAAATCACCATAAGAGGGAGCAAGAGAGCTCACTGTTGGTGATTACTGCATGTTTTCCCTGCTGTTGCTGAGAGAAGAAAAGGGGTTTGATTTTCTTCATATCTCTGACTGCAAAAGAGATATATTGCTGGACTGATTATTTGTAAGTTTACTGACCTCTATTTTCGACACTGGACTTTGCAACTGATTAATCCCTGGATGGACTGAACTAGTTTATGACATATGGACTGTTTTGACTGTGCTATAACTCTTGCTGGAATAAAAAACTATTTAACTGGCACAGTGTATCTGTCTTACTGAGTGTAAACTACAACAACATTTATCTCAAATCATTTGCCTGCCTGCTAGACTGCCGTTGCACGTTCTGCTAGGGTGTGTATCCCTAACAGCAGTCTTAGATTTTGATCCACCACAGTTAAAATGGGATTCACAAATGGAATCCATGAGTTTTCAAACTGGCTTGCAGTGAATCAATATGAGCTTTCTTTGGTTCCTACTATGATGTTTGGCAAATCAATTCTAAACCGTTCAAATTTAATGAAAACTTTCATTATTTACATTATAAGTAATGTAACCAAGAGATTTCCTGTTGTGATGAGTTGAGATGTGAACCAGACAGTTATGAACAGCATGTGATGAATGTTTTAGAGTCTGGGAAATAAGTCAGTCAACCGAAGTTGACAGATGGCATGAGAAGAATTTAAGAGATCCCAAGACCCAGCAAAACAATGAAAAGCCATTGAGATGATATCCATATTTTTCATGTTTTTGTTAAGTGTAATTTCTGAGTTGTATTGAACAAATCTAATATTGCTTTTCACAAACGATGGGAAGAAGAGAAATTCTGGATATCAAGTTTTTATGTTTATATGACAAATACATAAGAACATTTGCAAAACTCGGAAACTTGCTGGCTTCACAAAATATAGTGCATTGTGTTGTCTCAACTATATTTAAAGGTTTTAATCACTTTCTCTGGTTTATTCGTTCATGTAATGGTTCCCATAGCTTACTGGGATTAACATTGTAATCTTTGCTTCCTCTTCAGTTTGTACATACTGTATTACCAGACCATATAATATTGGTTTTTAATATAAAACATAAGTAGCCTAGCTAGTCCATAAGAAAAACAACCCTATGTTTATATGTTCTGATGCTATTTCCAGTGCTGAATGGGAAGAGGGAACCCAAGGATGGCCTGGGTTGCTAAAAAGCCTTGAGATACACACATGTTATGTTGAATTGCCTCTCTCATCACTGTCTGTCCTGTCTGAATGGAACAAGAAGTCCCCTGTGGAAATATGCAGTTTCTGTTGCTTAAAATAGCTTTGTATTGTATTGTAATCATGGCATCTATTGTTTATGATTTCTCTCAGATCTCCCCTGTGGTGATTCTTAACCTTCTTGGCTAGCCAGCTAATATTTTTTATCAACATTAAATAATTTGAGACCTCTGTATTCCTTAAGTTTTAAATTTAGAGAAAGATAATATATGAGTAATAGCAGAGGTGGTATTCAGCAGGTTCTGACCAGTTCTGGAGAACCAGTAGCAGAAATTTTAAGTAGTTCAGAGAACCAGCAAATACCACCTCTGACTGGAGATTTTACAGTATCCTTCCCCCTGCCACACCCACCAAACCACGCCCACAGAACTGGTAGTAAAAATTTTTGAATCCCACCACTGAGTAATACATTTTCACACTTTTATGTGCATACGCTGCATTTTCTCCAAGAAGCTCAACATTATGTAGATTTACACAGTATGCTAAGCTGACATGTGCTTGACATAGCATAACATGGGAACACAGCCATTGGGACTGATTCAGTAATCCATGATTAACATTAACTCAGCCAGTATGTGCTGAGAACCTGAACCCTTAGGGCCATGCAGTCTTTAGATCCAGTCTCCTAAAACATGCAGGATCCTGAGCATACAGCTAGTCCTCGATTTGTGACCATTCATTGATCAACCATTCAAAGTTAAGACATTGCCAAAAACTGGCTTATGACTGATCCTTGAACTTAATAATTTCATCGTCCCAACAGTCATCATGTGATCGCTATTTGGGTTCTTGGTAATGAACATGTATCTATGATGATTGCAACATCCCGGGATTGTATGATTATCATTTGCGACTTTTCCATTGACAAGCAAAGATAATGAGGGAAGCTGGATTCACTTAATAACTCTGTGATTTGCTTAACGACTGCAGCAAAACGATCATAAAATCACCTGTAGCTTGCTTAATGACTGCTTTGCCTAGTGATGGCAATTCTGGCCCAATTGTAGTCATAATTTGAGGACTACCTGCAGCATCTTTCTGCAACATTTTAAAGCATTTGTGTGTCATGCCTCCTCTTCCCCTTCCCCCAATTTTCAGATCATGCAGTTCATACTTGGAATCAGCTTTTGGGGGTTGAATCTGAAACACTGGATAGTCCTATTGAACTGGCTGCCTTCCACGGTAGAAAACCACAGATTGTTTAATTCTGTGTTTCTTTTTGCAGGTTTCTTACTTACTCCTACCTCCTGGCCTTCAATGCCTGGCTTCTACTAGCCCCGATTACACTGTGCTACGACTGGCAGGTTGGGAGTATTCCTCTGGTTGAATCAATCTGGGATCTGAGAAATTTTGCTACCTTGATCCTAGCCTTCGTGATGCTTCTCCTTTGTCTACATTGTTTTGTAGCATTTAAGGTAAATAAGCTTTTCTCCACACTGAAGTTTACCTTTGTGTTCCAAGCACAGGCAGTATGTTCTTTTTATGGAAGATGTTGATTAGACAGACACTTCATGCTAAACCATGCTGGTTCATGCTTCCTTAGAATACAGTATGAGTATAGACACTATATTTTGTAAGTGATTTGCCCCAAATAATTGCAGACTATTCAAGAAATCACAATAAATTAGGGGGAAGGAACCTCCAACCAGTTCTTTTTAAAAAAAAACTTAAGGAGAGCAATAGGGATTGGAAAGCAAACACAGTTAATTTCATGTTAATTCCTGCTCCAAAATTTGGCAGTTGAATTATGGTGATGTGACTTAGAGTCATGGAGATTTGCTAGGGTGAAATGATAGTGCATTTATCCATTTAAGTGAACTTTGGAAGAACCCAACTCCATCCTGATGCTGAGTGGCCTCCTAATAATGTAAACACAACCAATATATAGAGATACAGCAGTAGAAATAAACGAACTAGCAATCCAGACAACGAACATCAGTATTAATCCACTCACATATTCAAAGGAACTGAATAATACTTTTCTTCTTTCAAATAAATTTGTCCGAATTGCTTTGATAGAAGTTGCTTGTATCAGTTTTTATGCACCCATAAAATAGGTCCCTGTGGATGTGATATTTCTGCAAAATCAGTTTCAATTTTTCCTGGATTTCTAGCTGTTGGGTATTGAGGGAATATGTTAGTATTTTGTTAGTATTTTGCTTGGCAGGACCATTTATATTTATTGTTGTGCCTAGGATCCTTCTTGATTACTTAGTCCACTGTAATCTTAATAGAAAACTGGCAAAAGATCAGGTTGCTCTTCCTTAGGATCCCTCCATAATTAAATTTGATAGAAGTTAAAAAGAAAGATCTGCAGATGGAATGAATGGGTTAAAAAAAGAAGTAAGAGTATTGTATTAGGATATGCCCAAGGCTTCTTAACTTATCACAGCTGAAGACTTGGACTTTCTTAGTTCCATCTATTTCTGATGGTTTTTTCCCCCTAAAAGATCTTTAAACTCCTCAATCTTAACCCTTTTTCTTAAACGTACTCGCTTAGAAATCACAAAGCAAGAGCTCACCGAATGTTTTCCATTGTTAGAAAATGCATGCTATTTAGAAAACATCTGACAATTTAGCCTACACACTGAGTGCAAATACGCTCAGAATCTAGTTGTTGGCAATGAAACTTGGATGATGAGCTGTGTGTAAATTTAATCATGAGTACTTTATAACACTCTAGAGACTTGGCTTACACAAAGTAATACAACTAGCAGTGAAAAGTATTATGAGACTTTACTGTAAAGACAAAGGAGTTGCTTGTTCTTAGACATGTTTTTTTTGCTCATAAAGCAAAATGCTCAGGTGGCTTTTGCTATCTTCTGTGTGGGAGAATGGGTTGTGTTTGAAAGTATTTTATATCTTGCTCCAAAACCTGCTATGTTGCCTTAAGCTCCATTTGGAGAGGTGCCCATATAAATCAAATAAGGAACAATAATGTTTGTGCTTTTTTTAAAAAAGGAGGCAAATCTATATACAATATGTCTTTTTACAAAACTGTATTTCACTGAATTAGTGTCGTTCATTCTATGGCAGATTTACAGATGCAAACCTCCCCTTCCCAATTAAAAATAAGAATTTGATCAAATTTAACCTGCTACTGTGTCTGCATCTCTGCAAGGCCTATAGAGTAGGAGGAGGAGTTAGAAGTAGAACGTAATGCTTTATTTGAACTATATGTTTGAGTTTTGATCACCATTGTTAAAACACATGGAAGCTCTAATTAAGCACAATAGGCTTTCTGAATCATATTTTGCCATTTTTCCAAGTTGGAGACAAAAGGATATGGTTTGACTGACAAGTCAGAGACTGCAATTGCACTTACAGATTTAAGCATAAAACACAGTTAACTGGTTCTCACAATGCATTAAGTTATAAATGATGTTCTACAAATCATAGCAGCTGGATTCACAAATTGTGTTATGCCAAAATCAAGGCAATACCATTATCCCTTGGTGCAATGCCAAAGAAAAATGCATCTCTGTTTGATGGTAATATTATCCATTCATGCCTGACTCTTGGTGATACTACGGGCCAAGTCTTTCTACATGTTCGAATCTTGCACTGCTTTTTTGAGTTTTTCTATGCTTTGGCTGGTGTCAGCTTTGATGGTGTCCAGCCATCTTGTTCTTTGGCAACCTGGTTTCCTTTTACTACTAATTTTTCCCAACATACCATATTTTTCACATTATAAGACGTACCTTGGTTTAGAGGAGGCCATGACAAAGACAGAAGAGGCAGGATTCAGCACTGAAAAAGGACCCCGCTGTGGCTCGTATTTTTCACTCCACAAGTCACACAGACATTTCCACCCACTTTTTTTGGGGGGGGGGGAGTGTGTCTTATGGAGCGAAAAATATGATATTGCTTTCCCCAGTGAACATCTCAGTTTAGTCAGAGTAATTTCATACCTGTAAATAATTTATGGCTATGTACTGTTCTGATATAGTTCTAATCCAGTTAGGTGAAATTAATCATGCAAACTATTCTTATATTTTCATTTAAAGAACATCCAGATTTAGTGCTGAAAAGAAAAAAATTAACAGGTTGCACAACAATTAAATATTTGTTAAATTGTACACATGAGAGATTGTTTTCACACAAACTTCAGCTCTGCAAAGCTGGGACAAAGCTCCATCTGGGATAAACCCCATAAAGCTTGGGGCATATAATGTTTAGTGAATTGAGACAACATGCATGGTATGAAGTTGGGAGTCTTAGATTGAATATGTCTGATGAAACAAACACAACATTAAAAAATTGTGATATTTATGTAGTCACTTACCAAGCACATCTAAATTATATTAAAGTAACCAAAATACCTTTACAATTTATTTATTTATTTATTTGTCAAGCAATTATAAGATAATAGGTATAAGTATAAACATAGTTATGAATACATGAAATGGATACATATAAGAAAAATAAAAAGAAACAGGACAGGGATGGTAGGCACGTTGGTGTGCTTATGCACATCCCCTACAGACCTCTTAAGAAAGGGGTGAGGTCAATAATAGAAAGTCTAAGGTTGAAGTTTTGGGGGTTTGGGGAAGAAACCACAGAGTCAGGTCAAGTATTCCAGACATTGACCACTCTGTTGCTGAAGTCGTATTTCCTTCAATCAAGTTTGGTGCGGTTTACCTTGAGTTTGAATCTATTGTGTGCTCTTGTATTGTTATGGTTGAAGCTGAAGTATTCATTGACAGGTAGGACACTACAATGTATAATTTTATGTACTATACTTAGATCGGCCCAAAGGCAGCGTAGTTCTAGGTTGTCTAGGTCTAGAATTTCAAGTCTGGTGGCATAAGGTATTCCCAAGGCATGTCACAACTTTTGAGCACCCCTAATGTTTGGAAATTGAAAGCTGAAAAATTTGATACGCCCGAGGAACAACCAATAAGATCCATGCATTAGAATCCAATTGCTGGAACAAACTCTTTTTATAGCAGTATTTCTCAGTCTTTGCAACTTTAAGTCATGTGGACTTCAACTCCCAGAATTCCTCAATCAATGCATGCTGATTAGGGAATTCTGGGAATTTAAGTACATCTTAAATTTGTAGAGGTTGAAAAACACTCCTCTATCGAAATCACTCTACCATTATATCCTGTGTTTGAAGAATGCACCAATCCTTTCTCCTTCTTAAGGATCTTACATTCAGAGTTGATGTTTTAGATTTCACTGAACATTAGATGGGACGAAGCATCACAGGCTTGCTTCTATGATTCCCATTACAGAAAAATCTTCTGGGTAGCTGTGGTGTAGCTGCCGAATTTTCGTTTGTATGAAGTGGTTTTGTCATGTATTAAAGTGAGTAAAGGAAAAGCAGAAGTATGACTCGGGAATAACGAATGGAACAATTCACATAATAACTGACAAATTGAAAATGTACAGAATGTTATTCCAGAGAGTATTCAGGGTGGATGGTTACAGTGAGGTTATTGCTGAACCAGATGCATAACTCTGCATGGAGCCATTCTGTCCATGCTCTTAACTTGTCAGTGCAGTTGTATGAATTTCTCTTAAATAAGAAGGGACTGATTCAAGGCATCAGTCTTCCTGTATTTTTCATTCCATTGGTGCCAGACAGGGCCTTTCTCACAAGAAAAAGGTATGGGATCCTTTTACAATGAGAGACAAAGGGATAAATCTTCTCTTCCTACTCATGCAACTTGCATTTTTCTGATTCAGAATGGAACAACTCACCACAGCCAACTTGCTGCAGGACAATTCAACAAATGCAAAAGTTAAGTTAATTTCAATGGAACCATGGCTAATAATTACAAAATAAAGGAAGTCAATCCAGAAATACAAGAGATACAATAATTTTGAGGAAAACGTGGTTACTAATGATAATAAAAGTAACTGAATTAAAGAATTAATACAGTGTTGAATTGTTCCTCAGTGAGTTGGCTGTGGCAAGTTGGCCATAGCGAGTTGGCCATTGGTGACTTGCCCTCGATCCTTTGTGATTAGCTCTCCAGAAGCAGCTCTTATTTGAGGGAATGGGAGAGACCATGTGTTCTGTTTGGTTGTCTGAAGTGTTTGGGAATACAGAACATTTTTTTCAGGGGGAGGTATGATTGCCATCAAGCCATTGAAAGGCTGTGTTTCCACAGCATTCTAAACCATAATGTGGTTCGATTGGTTTTAGATTGTTATGTCTTATGAATGGCAACTTATTCAGTAAGCCATGTCTAAAGCAAACCATGGCTAAACTCAGAAATGGGCAACTGAAGGCCTTCTCTAACCTGAAAACTTTTTTTAGAGGCCCCTGGTTTCATGTCTAACTGTGGTTGATGAAAATTGATAGATTTCCTGTCATTTTGAAGAGAGAAGCACTAAAAAGCAATGGCATAACACTTAAAGTAGGTGTCCTGACCAAAGCTTCCCGAGACCATAATTAAGCACATACTTAGTTAAAACAACTCTTGTTTTATTTCAGCGCTGGGAATTATGTTCATTCCCAGCCGGTAATGAGTCCCAAACAGTCCCTTCGAGATAAGCATCCACCTTTCTCTCCTTTGAATTGCTGCTAACAACTAGAGTGCCAAATGAATTTTAAAAAAACCAACCAAAGTACAAGTCCACACAGAGCTTCAAGGTTTAATCTGAACAGAGCGAATGACTTTGCTTCCTGCAAAGGTTTCTTCACCTTTGCCTGTCCTTTATACCTTATGGGAGGGGCAATCACCTCCAAGCCTTACTCCTGAGTTGCCCCTTTTGTCTCAGCTGCTCTTGCCTTCTAGCAGCTCTGCGCACACGCCCACTGGGAACAGGCTCCCCTTGCTCCTCTGCCTCACTCCTGCCAGACTCTGGAGGCTCTGGACTCAGTACCCCACTCCCCGATTGTCCTGGCCCCATCTCTGCATTGGATGCAGGACCCTTGTCTGAGTCCTTTCCAGACTCCCAGACTGGTCCCCATTCTTCCCCACTGTCCGATTCCACTGCCATCCGCACAGGCTGCCGGTGAACCACAACAGTCGGCCTAAAGTAATTTTGAAAATAAATGTTAATAAATGAATGAATAATGAATGAACATCTCTGGTATTTATGAAGAAAAAACAGGAGTCATTTACAACAAACTGTGTAAGGACTGCAGCAGTTACCCTGTAACAGGCTTAGAAGACTGGCAGGGTGCATCCATAAATTAACTAGCAGTCAGAAGACATAATGAAAACTCCTTAGTTTCATAACACATGGACAGACTTAATCATACTTTCACTCATACTAGCACTCTGACAAATCAGCGATCAATGGGCACATAGACATAAATAACATCTACATAGCATTCAAAAGACATAATCAACAAGCCAAAAGGGGAAAAGACCAAAACATCCTTCCACCAGCAATCAACCCCAAGAGGAGCATAGATTAACACCAGAACAACAATAAAGAAGTAAAAAAATACCCCAATAAAGGAACTACCAAACAAGTTAATAGTACCACCAAAGTACCACCAAACCCATTCCAACCAACACTGACAGGGCAAGCCACTAGAATATAAAATGAGATAACCTCACTCCATACTACCTAGTTGGATAATGAAATGTCTGCAAGAAAACCATGCTCAGAGTACCAAGGACCTCATACAGAACCTGTCTACAGGATTGATTCCTTTGGACCTAGGGGCAACATGCTCACTCTGTAAACCACTTAGAGAGGGCTGTAAAGAATTGTGAAGCAGTATACACTGGTAAGTCTAAGTGTTACTGCTTTTGTTATTGCTTTCCTCTCCATAGGCTTTAAGGTGATACGAATTTCTTGTTCACTGGTAATTTCGATAATTGCATTGTTGGAAAGGGTGCACAGAATGGAATAAAAGACATTTAAGTTATGAAGATGGGTGACTTCATTTCATTGCTGAACATTTTGGAATTTATGTAGATTAGCTATTCTCTCCCTCCCTCCCTCCATCTAATTTCCCCCCGCCACTTCTAATTTTCCATCTCTCCTTTTGTTTTTCTTATGCTATCCTTGAAACAGAAATGGACCGTTTTGCTAGAGGAGAGGAAGCCTTGAAGAGAAGAACAGCTTTTCACTATTATTGTTTTGCTTGTTTCAGGAAATTATGGTGCTCTTGTTCTGTTGTTCTTTTTGATGTCTCTTTTCTCATAATGAGGGAAACATAGCGTTCATTTCCTCACAACCAGCGTGGGCATCCTAATTAAGCTATTCTCCGAAATTCCATTCCTTCTTTTATATGAGTCACAATTCTTGAGAATACAATTTCTTTCCAACTCATAAGAAGCAAAGAGAGAACAAGAAGTTGACAGATTCTAGTGCAAACCTCTACCTGTGTCCAAGAAATAGGTATCAGACTGCAACCTAAGTTCAGATGATGTATAGGTAGTCCTCGTTCAGTGACCATTTGAAGTTACAATGTGACCATTTGAAGTTACAATGGCATTGAAAAACATGACTTATGACCGTTCACACACTTATGGCCAGTGCAGCATCCCTATGGTCATGTGATCTGAATTAAGGCACTTGGCAACTGGCATGTACTTATCACAGTTGCAGTGTCCTGGGGTAACCCTGTGATCACCATTTGTGACCTTCACAGCTTGCTTCTGAGAAGTAGAGTCAAAGGGAGAAGCCAGATTTGCTCAACAACCACACAATTCACTGAACAATTGCAGTGATTTGCTTAATAACCATGGCAAAAAAGTTGTAAGAGGGGGTGACGCTCACTTAACAATTGCCTTGCTTAGGAACAGAAATTTTGGGTTCAAAATTTCCTCAACTTATGACCACAACTGAGCCCAAAATTTCTGTTGTTAAGTGAGACATTTATTAAGTGAGTTTGCCCCATTTTACGACCTTTCGTGCCATAGTTGTTCAGTGAACCACTGCAGTGGATAAGTTAGTTACACGTAACTAGGTGAATCTGGCTTCCCCATTGATTTTGCTGGTCAAAAGTTTGCAGAAGTGATCACATGACCATGGGACACAGCAATGGTCATGTCATGCCCTTGGTAGAGTCAGACTCTGAGGGAGAGAAGGAACAGCCGATAGGGAGTAGAGGTGTGGCTGTGGAGGTTGTGGAGAAAGCTGGGGAAGGGCTGAGGCTAGCTGGGCAATCAGAGGAAGAACCAGGCCCATCCCCTCTGCATCCTAGGACATGCAGGGAAGAAAGGAAAAGGCAACAACTTGGCTTGTGAGAGAGGAAGTGGCAATAGCCCTCCTCATTGGTTACAGCTGGAGAGACGAGTATATAAGAGAGACGATTAAAACACAGCATTGCCAGAAGCAAGGCGTGTGTTATTCTGGGATGAAGTTATCTTGGTTGGCGTCCTTCCAATGGACTGTGCCTTGTTATCTCCTTGAAGGTAATTACTTCTGTTCTGTTGTGGACATTTCGTCCTTTTTAGTTTATTTGGTTTTTTTATTTCACCTCTATCTGCTCATTAAATTCAGACTGTATTGCTTTCTTTTGAAGACTATTTTTGAATAAGTTTTATCTCCAACTGAGAACAATAGGGCCAAGTTGGAGGCATTAAAGGACATTGATTTACGTTTTGGATTTTGTTACGATTGTGTTACACTCTGGGTCATCACAGGTCATAAATACGAACCAGTTGCCATTTTGATCACATGATTATGGGGATGCTGCAATAGTCATAAGTGTGAAAAACGGTCATAAGTCACTCTCCCCCCCCCTTTCAACCTTGAAGCTCATGTGATTCAGCCAATTGTTATTTCAGCTTTTTCCAATCTGGAATGCTGCAGTTATGTTGAGGCAGTAGGTCTTATGTTTCTAGTCAAAGACTCTTTTTGCTATGTCAGGGCTGTCAAACACCTGGCCCATGGGCCAGATGCGTCACATGTTGGCCACATCCACACCCAGTTTAGCGAAGGGGGGACAAGTCCCGATATGTCACCTGATGCCGTCGTGATGATATGAGTTTGACACCCCTGGGCTATGTATTTTGAAAATTACATACCTGGTTTACTTGGAGAATGCTTGCTTAGAAAAGATTTTAGTTCCTTAGTATAACAGAGATCAGTTTTATTTAAGGTGGCGGGCTTAATATTGGACAATTGTATGCAAAATTGTCTCTTTTTAAAAACCTTCAGTGTCGCAGCACCCACAATTTCTGCAGGCAAGTTGTTCCACTGATTAATTATTTTAACTGTCAGGAAAGTAATACTAACACTTGATCTTGATTCTGTCCCTCTGGGATAGATCATCTTGCAAGTCTGAAACTCTCCCCTCCCTTGCTTTAATCTCCTTTGTAGTAAATTTTGTTTATTAGACAGTTGCTCTTCCTTCTCTCTCCCAACATCAACCCCACATGCCATTACATGAAAGACAAAAGTCTTATTATGTTTTTCATGGACCTCCTTTATACAATTAGATTGCAAGCCCTCATTAGTTTTAATTGATGAAAAATTCTGCTTCATGTAACTGTTCTAAGGACTCTCAAAACAAAGGGAGGATGAGAATTAAATCATGAACTATGATTTAATTAGAAATCATGAACTATCTGCAGGAAGTTCTTATTTGGCAAAAATGTGGATATACTAGCAGAAGAAAGATGGAAAATATCTTCTGTTGACTCTCATTAATTAATTATTATACTTGGGTCAACTCTTCCTCAAATGTAGTACAGGGTTAGTGAATTGGAGCTTGAGCTCCACAAAGTTTGTGGATTGTGCAGTTGTACAAACCATGGTCTGGGCCTCCACTTCAGTCAAATTATTCTTATCTGCATGCATCAAATTTTGCACTCAAGTCAGAAGCACTGAGGTGCATCCTGGTTGAAAGAATTATCCAGTGACTTCACCGTTGTCCTTGGGGATGTCCAGTTGGGGGTTTCTTTCATGTCTCCAGTAGGAGCTGGAGGGAAAGACGAGAGCTCATCCCTGCCCCATGGCAGCTCTTGGTACTCAAACATGAGCTTGCTAACCTCCTATTTAATGTTCCAACTATATGAACCACCATGCTCCATCAAATGAGCTATCTGCATCTGCTTCTACATTTGACTGTCCAGAAGTAAATTGCATTTTTTTTCATTCTGTATGAAAAATTATTTCATTTTTCATATGAAATCATTTTAAGAAAAGATCCATTTTGAATGTTTGAGTTATTCAAAGTCCCTTCCTTACATTTCCTGGAGTCTGTTTGATTTGCTGCTAAAGTTGGTGTTGTTTGCGGGTTTGCAATGCTGGTTCTGAATCTGTTGCAGTAGTATTTGTTTCAGGACGAGAAAGCAATATAGTAAATCAAAACTCTCTGGCTGGCTAAAATGATATTGCTGTTTGAACTAAGTGTTTGATCTGTTTAATTGCCTTAAAAGAGAACAGGAAATGCTTAGATAATCTTTTGCCATTGTTTATTGCAACTAGAGAAGATACAAGTCTTCACTATTGTATGTCTTCAGATTGAGTAACAAACCCACAAGATTAGATTCAAACAGTAATCCTTTAATCAGCATTATTTCATATTCATGTGTATGCATAACTTCCATTTCATCATTTTCCTTTATCTTCTTATGTAGGTTCAAATTAAAAAATAAATAAAAATAAAATGGTTGGGAAAAAAGACTGTCTCTTCAGTGTTGTATCTCAATAAGGCTATTATGTCATCATTCACATTTTGTTCAGCAAGATTGTCAAGTATAATTAAAACCTCTAAGGATTAAAGTTGATAATATCAAAGCCATTCTTTGTAGAGCTGCTAAAAACAAAAAAAGAGACTCCACAATCCAAGAATGAAGTTAAGGCTCTGATGAATTGATGCAACATATATCTTGATGAGAAGCTGATGAAATATTGTAATAGATTATTTTCTAACTGTTGTCAATTTACTACTGTGTTGACACTGAATAGATAGAAGTATCTGCCTTGTAGTAAGGCTGCCACAAAGAAGAGGGTTCAACTTATTGTCCAAAGACAAGAAGCAATAGATGGAAACTAACCCAAGCAGAGAAGCAACCCAGAATTAGGAGAAATTTCCTGACAGAATAATCAATCAGTGGAACATCTTGCCTTCAAAAGTTGTTGGTGCTTTATCACTGGTCTCGTTTAAGAAGAGACCAGACAGCAACTTGTCTGGGATGGTATAGGGTTTCCTGTTTGAGCAGGGGTTAGTCTAATGACCAGTTGGCCATGGACATATTCACCACGGCGGATTTTCCTAGACCTCCCCCAATAGGATGTAGTCACTTTATTAGTGGAAAATAGATGTAGGGTTTAATATAGTGTAAATCTAAAATAGAGTAATTAGTTTCAGACCAAAACTATTGTTATATAATTACTAGTTTGATAGGAAATGCAGCAGTTCTATGTTTTGCTCAATTTGGGTTAAAAAGTAATGTTATGTTTGCAGTATTGACACCTTAAATTAATATAAAGATTGATAAAAAATGTGAACTTCTTTGCTCTTCTCAGCACTTTACGCTTTCTAAATAATAGAAAGTTTGTAATTTTTAATCATATTACATAAATATTAAAAATCCACGCTGAAAGAATACAATGTACGAAGTTTTATAATATTACAATGAAATAAAAAACATACAGAAAAATGGAAGGAAAGAAAAACAGGTGTAGGATAGATGGGGAAATTCAGTAGAGTCAAATAAAACAGCAGTCCCCAACCTTTTGCATACCAGGGACCGGTTCCACGGAGAGAGGTTTCCATGGACAAGAGGGGGCATGATTTCACATGATGCCTGTGTCGTGTGGACTGGGCTTCACTTGTTTGCATGGATCGATTTCTGGGATGGTGCGGCCCAGTGAACGGGGGTTCGGGACGCTTGGTAAAAAACATAGAATTTCTCTTGAGTCAAACACGGTTCCTAATCTAATAATTACATTAAAAGTTAGGATTGAAAGTACTTTGCTTAGTGCAGTAGTCCTTAACAGATAGTCAATGCAAACTTGAACATAAGCATGAACAATTTATATAGTTTTCTTGGTGTCGGAATACAAGAGAGAAGGATTTTTCCACTGCCTTTCTTTTAAAAATATTATTATTATTTCCAAGTCTAAAAATTTAACCTGAATGGTCTCCTGTCAAAACCTGGACTAATTCTGCTTAGGCTTTTCAAGATCAGCCTGGTTGGTTACTTGGAGTCATCTGCTGTGATGATTGGTGACTACATGAACAATTTTTGATCACAACAGAGAATTTGTTGTTGTAGGATATCTTTCAACTTCTTAGTCTAATACCTGTTATTTAGATTGGAGATTTGTGTTGCAGTTAAACTTTTTAATGTATATATTTAATAGATCTGTGAGTGTTAGTACTGGATACCAGTGATGAAGTGTGAAACAATTTATCTTGGGAGCTTGAGGGCTATAAAATGCACTGTAGGCTGAAAAATGCTCATAAAAATAACATTGTGCACTTTCATTTTCAAACTGCTTGGTGATGCTTGTCACATCTTAGTTTTATTGGGCTTATAATATGTGTTGGAGTTCTCAAGAGAAAACCTAAATGTCCAAGAAGAGGATTGATCGTAAGAAATTCCTGAACTAATAATCAATTACAGTAGGGTTTATCAATCCCAAGAACAGCTTGTTAAGTACTGTGGCTAAAAAGTATGAATTTTGTTAATGCAGGTAGTAGCAAATTTAGCAATGATAATTGCTCTTTAAGCCAGCAACTATATATTTTAGTTGTGTTCTCTGCAGGGCAATTCAATTGCATTTTTCCAAATATCTTTTACTTTATGAACAGGAAGGTAATTTTAGGAGAAAACTGTTATTATTGTTTGTAGATGTTTTTTTCTGAAATTATGTTGATGTAATATCAGAGAAGTGTAAAATTCAGTACATGCAAATCAAACTTAATTTATTCTTCTGACCCTGTCAATTTATCCCCGCAATTCAGAGTGGGGATTGGATAAAATACAACACAATTGGATAAAATACAATTGCCTGGGTTTCATAGGCAAGATTTTGAGATTCCGTAAGGAAGAATATCATTCAAACATATCTTGTATATGATACTGCTACCTGTTTTTCCATTCCGAACCTTCCTGCTTTTTCTTAGATATTTGGACATGCTGAATTTCTCAGTTCCTTTCAGTGGTACTGAAAGTACTTTCAGGAGTATCTGATGAGGTATAGCAGGAAGAGGCCGTTCACATAGAGCAGCGTTCCTAAATATTGGCTTCTGTAAGATGTGTAGATTTTAACTGCCAGAATTGAAAATGCTGCCTGGGGAATTCTGGGGTTTGAAATCTATACATCTTAAAATGGACAAGGTTGAGAAACACTGTATTAGAGCGATCAGAGAAAAGTCCCTATTCTCTCTACAAAGATGTTCCAGGTTCAGTCTATTACACTGCACAGAGTTTGGGATCTAGGCTCCTTGTAAGAGAGCCACCTATTAAAAATTACAGTTTGATGATGTGATGCAGATTTAAGTGCCAAACATTAAAAAGAATAGAAAGACAGATATCTAATTCCATCCAAAATTACCTTCACCAAATGCAGTAATGCTTGTAAAGTAAACACAAAATAACAAGTATATAGTCAATCTGTCTACTTGTGTTGTGCTTCAAATCTCAGAATTCCTGTTTTATAAACCAAATACAGGAGAATATTTGTAGCTCAGGGTTGTAATGAGGGGTCCTTGGTGCTCTCTGAACTTGCTTGTTTTCTTGAAGACGTTTCATAACCTAACTAGGTAACATCATTAGTGCTAGTGAGGAGAGCTCTTTGCTGTCACTTTATATCCTGGTGTCTTGCCTGTCTGTATGGGTGGGGTGGGGTTAGAGATTCTTTGGTTGGGCTGTTTACTGATGTCTCTTTGGCAATTTCTTGATTGGGGTATGGCTTACTAGATTGTTGGTCTGAAGTTAACCTTGGTGTTAATTTATGCTGACCTGAGTGCTGATTACTGAATACTAAATACAGCATTATATAAAAGCAAACCAAAGAAAACTATATTTAAATTGTTATTTTGAACTAGTAATTACAAGAAACAAATTTCTACGTACATAAGGCATAAAGTAGTTCTTGATTTACAACTATTTATTTAGCGACCAGTCAAAGTTACAATAGCACTGAAAAAAGTGACTTATGACCAGTTTTCACACTTACGACTATTGAAGCATCCTCACATTCCGGTTATAAAAATATGGGCACTTGGCAACCGGAATGTATTTACTTCAGTTGCCGTGTCCAGGCGTAATGTGATTGCCATTTGCAGCCTTCTCAGCTGGTTTCTGGTAAGCAAAGACCGGAAGGGAGGCTAGATTTAACCAGAACATTATTTTCAAACATTGTGTTTACAAAAAAATAAATAAATGGGAGCGAGTTACTTAAACAATTATCATTGGTTTTGCTTAGCAATGGAAATTCTGATCTCAATATTGGTCATAAGTCAAGGACTGCCTGTATTCGGGCTGCCATGTCTGTGATGCAAAAATTGAGCCACCCCTAGATTCAGAAAATCTTTGCTCCCATCGAGTGGTTTGTTCAGATTTTTGCATATGAATTTTGCATATGAATAAGCGACTACTGTAATCTCAGAACTGGATCTTTGCTTATCTTTAATTATTATTTTGTTGCAGAAACTGGAACACAGAGAAATTCTAGTTGGCCTGTTGTTCCTGATTTTCCCCTTCATACCTGCTAGCAACCTCTTCTTCAGGGTGGGATTTGTTGTGGCAGAACGCATCCTGTATATGCCTAGGTAATATTCCTACATTTAATTCTTCTATGGTGCAATACTCACGCATGAGTTTTGAAATCATGGTCTTTGGTTCTCCTCAAGCTACCACTTCTGAAATGTTCCAAGATGTTGAAAAAAAAAAAAAGAGCAGGTAATAGTAAAAACTTCCTCAATCTGAGATATTTTGTTCTGTGAATCCCCATCCTCTGTAGCCAGGTGCATCAAAATTCAGAGGAATTGTGGCAGGCTGCCATAATAATTTCTTTAGCTTTATATGGTGATTTAATATAAAGCTGTTCATATATTGCTTCTTGTCCCAAAGGTTCTTAGATGAGAAGCGAAACACCCTCAAAACAAAACAAGAAAGTCCAGTTGCCTCTTGAAAAAAAGCTCCTTTGGGACAACCATGACTGAAAATCTCCAAAGACATATATAAAGTTTCTTCTTTTTTAAAACTAAACTTGGCTCACCAAGTGTTAAAATAATCTATAGGTTGATCTTGAGATGACCATATTCTCTGGGACTTTACTGAAATAGGTGCTGCATGGATTCTCAAATGACTCATCTGAGTTTTCAGTTTGTAGAAACCTGATCTAGGCAAATCTTTCTGGATGGACAATTATTTTCTATAAACCAGCCTTCCCTGACAAGAGTTCAGTATAAAATCAAAGATGTTGCCTCGGGTTGTAATTATTGGCTTAGAGTGTGTGTAATGTGTGTGTATTTAAAAGAGAAGATAAAAACCCAAACTAACCAATATAAAATAAGGAAGAAAAAAAGATTAAGAAAAAAGAGCAAGAAAAAAGTAGAAAAAATAGAAAAGAAAATAGACACAAAGAAGTGGCTTTTGATATTCTACACAGCAATTATAGGTTTTATTAGGTTTGCTTATATAGAAAATGTTTGAGTGCATAAAGACTCACATATACACAGAGTATACAAAGGGGGAATTGATAGATCTAGGACTCTTTATCTACCATCAAAAAAACCTGCCAAGTTAATAAAATCCCAGACATGTAATCCTAAAGATGGCAGGACTGACTCTCTTTCATATTTTGTTGCCCAGAGCTTATTAAGCTTTGGTTATTTGATCTACTAATGACAGCCTGCAGTCCTGCTACATAATGTATAATAATACTTATTTTTCTTTTCTTTTTTTTATTCTTTTCTTTTTTTAAATACTTTTATTTTTCATGTTGTGGAAATGTTTTATTGAGTGACAGATGTTTAGATGTTTAGCTGTGACAGATGTTTAGCTGTCCTGGCAACTTGGCAGCATGCTTCAAAAATTCTTACCAATTCATATTCCCTTAACAATTGGCTCAAAATACCTGATGATGTTAGAGGAGAACATTTAGTTTAAAGGAAGAAAAATACTTTCTTCTAGGAAGGGGCAATTTATATATTATTGTACTGCTAACCAGAAGAGAAGGCTAATTCAGAGGAATTTCTTGTGGTTGTCAGCCTCCCCTGCTGATAAGCAATAAACCACTTATTTATAGTTTATTTAAAGAGGAGAGTAAAATTAAAATTAACAATGGCTGCAATTTGAGGTAGGATCTGACAAGAAAGAGTCAGATGCTATCTCAAATTGTAGTGATTACCTCTTTATTTTGTTTAAGATTATCATCTGAAGTGTATCTTCCCTAATTTTTAGCATGCTGCTGGGAGTTTGAAACTCTTTGTCTTTGTCATTTGATAATTTGATTCTGAATTTTCAATGATAAAAATTGTGCTGTGGATTCAGAACTGTAATTTAAATCTCAGATGAAAAAGTACAGGGTCTAACCTCAGGGGTGGGATTCTACCAGTTCGCGCCTATTTGCTAGAACCAGTTGTTAACATTCTAAGCAGTTAGAATGTTGTTAGAAGAAATTAGTGGCCTAATCCTGTAAGGAAGGCAGGAAGGAAACATTCTGGTGTTGCTTACAGAAACTGCCTCTCCATTAATCCTTATTACGTTCTTGCCAGGACGAGACTTCCTGTCTCTGGAACTTCTCTGGAGTTTTTTTTCCTCCTTTGCTGGTACTTTGCTTGTGTGGAGTGACCATTTAAAGTTACAATGGCACTGAAAAAAGTAACTTATGACCATTTTTCACACTTACAACTGTTGCAGCATCCCCACAGTCATGAGAGGCCAGGCGAGGAGATGCGTGCCTCAATGTGAGTGATATTGAGTTGGCCACACCCAGCCAGTCATATGACCACCAAGCCATACCCATCAGTCACATGACCACCAAGCCATGCCCACAAACTAAGCCACGCCCACAGACCAGTTGTTAAAATAATTGAATCCCACCCTTGTCTAACCTGTAAAATGAGATAGTTCTTGTTTTTTGTTTTAATTCTGAAGGCCTTTCTGGTACATATTCTAGTCAAAAAAATAGGAACATTGAGAGAACTAAATATGACTGCTTTCCAAAATATAGAATACTGCTAAATATTCTGCCATGTTTTTCAAACAACGGTGTCTTCAATTCCTATCAAGAAAATGTAGACCTTGGCAAATGNTCTTCTTCTTCTCCTCCTCCTCCTCCTCCTCCTCCTCCTCCTCCTAATTCTAATTCTAATTCTAATTCTAATTCCTTTCCTCCTCCCCCCCCCCCCCCTCAGCGCTTGAAGCTGAACAACTATTGATTACTTACTTTGTTGCCATCTCTGGTCTAAGAAATACTGGTTCTTGCTTTGACTCCCACAGTGCATGTTGCCACATGCTATGATAAAATCTTGTTGGGCCTGTTAATAAGATTTGAGTTAAACTAATCTGCTTTGGCAATTTGATCATTGGGGTAGAAACACTTAACTGGGAAATTCTGAAAGCATGCTATCAATATCAGCCAAATGGTTAATCATTTATAGCAAGGAATACAGTAATTTGAGATTCTGAAGTAGTCTTGAAAAGAAAAAGTACAGGTGGTCCTTAACTTGCAACCATAATGGAGCCTGCTCATTACAGCTGTAAGTCTGCAATGGTCGTTTATCGGATCACCTATTTGACCAACCAGATTTTATGGCTTTTTTTGGAGGCAGTACTTAAGTGACTGCTGGAAAACAGAAACAACAAATAGTTGTTCACTATGGGCTATTTATGCCAAAAACTGGAAGTAAATGTCTGTTTTCTGCAAAAAAAATTTCAAAATGTAGTTAGATGATTGTGGAATGTGGCAAATATCCATAAATGTGTGACCGAAGGTGAGGTGGCTAAGCAACTGGTCATAAGCCAAGAACTTCCTGTAATTTTTAAAAAGATTTAATAGAGGTTTTGTATGTTAGAAGAATAGAGTTATTTCTGTCTGCAAATCCACCCAAATCCACCAGTATCTTGGCAACTACTGTTACATAACTAGGATTTTAGCAGCTATGCAGGGATATATGTGAGACTGTTTTTATGCTACTACCCAGGTTTTACAATCCGAAGCATTTTTATAAAGAACTAAATTTCAGTTTTTTGAGACCATGGGGATAATGATCTGGAAATCCATTTGGGATCCAGTTTTCTTAAGGCAGATGAGATATTTCCCCAGGTGATACACAAGGGGTGAGAAATTTCACAATAAGGAATGATAATTATTGATCACCATTGCATGTTTCAAAGCATCAGCAAAATTCATGCATAGTATCTGTTATTTCTCAAAAGAATCTCAGGAAATTGCTTTGAAGTCACGGTATATTGTTATGCACCTGGCTAGAAGCCTAATCCCACCTTAGGTATGAAAGCCGGCTGGGTAACTTTGGGCCAGACACTCTCTCAGTTTATGAAACTGGTTGGTCAATTCCTATCCCAAATAATGGAAATAATAATGAAAAAGAAAGCAGACTGCATTTGTGAGAAAACCTCTAGTAAGAAATAAAATTAAAATCTCAAAAGATTTTTGCTGTCATTTTACTTCATCTTGCCAATAGTGTAGCGCTTTCTCGCTCTTTCTCTTCTCTTCTCTTCTCTTCTCTTCTCTTCTCTTCTCTTCTCTTCTCTTCTCTTCTCTTCTCTTCTCTTCTCTTCTCTTCTCTCTTCTCTTTCCCCTCTACTACATAGTCCAGTATTTATTTTATAGAAGACATTATTATTCTCTTGCTTTTAGTATTATTAATTATTACTAATTATTATTAGTTTTCTGTTCATGAACATTATTTGATGCTCTCTATGCTGGGTTACATTCCATTCTATTTTATTTAATGTATCAATCTTGAAGAATTTCTATTGCTTAGGTATAGCAATTGGTAATCATATATATAGAACAAAATCCCTATGTTTATTAGACTTCATGCCGGCACAGCTTCGTTTAGCCATTTGGTTCCTTCTGTGCTCAGTAACCACCTCACAGCAGAATCTTCCCTTAGCACAGTTTGCTAAAAGCTTTATTACGAAGTAGAAGAAGTCACGGTTATGCAAACGATTCATTACAACAGATTGCAGGAAGGTAGCCACATAGGTTATAGTCAGAGCCATCAGTGTCCCACGGGTAATGTATGGTAGTGAGACCTGGACCACAGGGAAGGATGTGCACCAAAGAATCGATGCTTTCGAACTGTGGTATCTGAGGAAACTCTTGAAAGTGCCTTGAACTGCAATGAGATCAAATCAGTCAATCCGAAAGAATCAACTCTGACTATTTGGAAGGATAGATACTGAAACTGGAGCTCAAATACTTTGGCCACCAAATGAGAAGAGAGGAGTCATTGGAAAAGACCTGATGATGGGAAAGATTGAAGTCAAAAGGAGAAGGGGATGGCAGAGGATGAGATGGTTAGATAATGCAATTGACACAGTGAACATGAATTTGGGCTAACTCCAGGAGACGGTGGAGGATGGTGGAGAGCTGGTGTGTTGTGGTCCATGCGGTTGCAAAGAGTCAGATATGACTTAGCCACTGAACAACAACAACAAAGCCACATAATATTTGCCGATGTGTCAATTAAAGGTAAAGATTCTACTGCACATGCGTGCTAGTCGTTTCCGGCTCTGGGGAGCGGTGCTCATCTTGGTTACAAAGCCGAAGAGCCAGAGCTGTCTAAAGACATCTCCGTGGTCATGTGGCCGGCATGACTAAATGCCAAAGGTGCATGAAACATTGTTACCTTCTCACCAAAGTGGTCCCTATTTTTGTACTTGCATTTTTTATGTGCTTTCGAACTGCTAGGTTGGCAGAATTATCAAAGCTTGGTAATTTGTGTCAATTACCAAGGTTTAAATCCTCAATTTCTTTCGTTCCTGCCCAAGTGGTGATAATTGGTTTTCTGCGGTACTTTTTGCTAGCTCAGAACTTGGAAATGCCCATTATATAAACACCTCCTTGTAGACCTTCAAGGTCTCTTCCAGCTATATTCTGTAACCATTTATATAATGATCGTGCTTGGATTTTTTGCTTCACACCTTGCCAGTCTCAGTCCTCCTAATATTACGAGAAGTTTGTTTGATTGTAGGGTTTTTTTTAGCCCTGCAGCTGTACTTGTTTACATGCAGTAGTAATTTTCAAAGGGATAACTGCTTATATCAGGACAGGATTTGAGAATAGTGGCATTATCCAGAGATGTTCAATATTAGATAGTTTTTGACTTATGACTGTAATTGACCCCCAAATTATCATGATAGGTCAGGTCAGTCATTAACCAGGTCATCACATGGCTGACTTGATTTTAAACATCTTTTGCAGTGGTCATTAAGCAAACCCATTGTCTGCAATCAGTGTTTTTTTTGCTTGAAATTAGAAAAAACAGCCATTTCAGGCAAAAAAAAAGGCTATAACTTGCAGTCACATGACTGCAGTATTCTGCAAATGGCTGTAATTGTGGGTGAGTTGCCAAGCACCCAGAATACAATCATGTGAGCATAATATTTGTGTGTATGTGTGTGTATGTGTGTGTTTCAGAATCTGGGTTGTAAATACTTTGTGGGTAGGCTTGTCATGATTTCAAACAATCTCTAAGTGATCAGTCATAAATAGAGGGTACATGTACGTATTTCATTTAGAAACGGCCAGGGTACAATTATTTAGGCATATTGTTCATGTGCAGTGGTTTTCAGTCATCTGACTAAAGATGCAGAAAGGACCAACTGTTTTGTCTGTGCGGTGGGTCCCAAGGAGAGACGAGACTTGAAGTAGTGACAACAGCTCTTTATTAGGAAATCAGATACTGAGACAAAAATCCTAGCCGCGGCAGCTCTTTTTATAGAGCTGGCTGCAGCTAGGCAGCCTATGACGTGCTTTTGAGCTTGCTGCGCTTGGTTTTACCCAATCGTGGCAGCCCAAATACGAACCAATCAGGATTGCTTATATTGTCCAATCACGGCCCAGCTTTTCCAGACCAATAGGAATTCAGGCCTAGAAGCCTGCTAGTATGGAACACCAACCTAATGAGATAGTAGAACTGAAAAGATCTTCCTGTCTCTCTTTTGGAAGGAACTCCTTTATTTATTTATTTACTTGTTTATCAAATTTGTATAACCATCAATCTCACAAGTGTGATTCTGGTTACAATAAAACCATTCAATAAAATATACAATTCTGAGTATACCTTTGGCAGACAATAAAAAAAGCAGAAACATATCTTGAAATAACGATAAAACAAGAAACATGCATATAACCTTGGAGAGAATTTAAAATCTGAGATGTAATGGAGCCATCTTGTGGGCTTCCTTGTCCCAGACGATCCCCAGGTTGGAAGTATGTATGTGTGCGTGTGTGTGTGTAATATTTGTTTGCATCTGATATATATAGTATTTGTTTGCATCCCCTGAGGCTTGATATGGGATAAAGAAATGCATCTTTTGGACAATTTCTCACTGAAGGATGGGCAGGAGAGAAAGGCCCAATATCTCACTTTCCCTGAAGGTAAAACCTACCATTGAAGGAAGAGCCAGCAAGCTGATTACATACATTCTTTCCTACTAAAATCAGTGAGTTTACAGCTGCCTAGGTTTGTCAAGATACTGTTGTGGGTAACTACACTTAACCTCTTTTGTACCTAAAATTTATTTTGCCTCACCATAGATTTCCAAATAGCTGATTACAGTAGTTTTACAGAGTCATATAATCAATTTAGTGGGTCATATAATCAATACAGGTAGTCCTCAATTTACAATTGCAATTGACCCTAAAATTTATGTTGCCAAATGAGAAATTTGTTAGGTGAGTTTTAGCAACTTGGTACGGTTGCTAAGTGAATCACTGTGGTTGTTAAATTGGTAACACGGTGGTTAAGTGAATTTCTCCATTGACTTTACTTGTCAGAAGGTTGCAAAAGGGGATCACGTGACTCCAGGATACAGCAATGGTCATAAGTATGAAACAGTTGCCAGGCATCTGAATTTTGATCACATGATGCTATAAAGATTGCAACTGTGCGGGGCGAATTAAAAAATCGATAAGAAATGAGGCACTAAGGAAGAGAAGAGATGATGGATAAAAAGAATTGCCATTTACATATTTAAGTAGCCCTAATCGTAAGCTAAAGTAGGCGGAAATAAAATTAGACAGGGGAAATATTAGAATAATTTTTTTTATAGAATGAATAAAAATAATAGAAAGACTAGAAGTTTACAGATGTTAGGCGTTTTCTTTTATGTATTTTTCAAATAATATAATGAGAATTTCTTAAATTTGATAAATGTGATAGAATTACTAATATTGTTAGCATGTATCAGATCAATATAAATGATACCAAGAACTAATTCTGTTTACATAAAGAAATGTTTAGATTGAACAAGAAAGGCACAGATGAAGACGGAGATAAAGATGAGGAGTTTGGTTTTTCGTTTAGTTGGTGTATGCTTAAACAATATAATGAGGATTACTTAAATTTGACAAATGTGATAGAGATTACTATTGTTATGAACTGGATTAATATGAATGAGACCCAGGACCAACTCTGTTCACACACAATATGGATGTATATTGGAAAAAATTAATAAAAAATATTTCTGAAAAACGACCTTTCCATCAAAAAAAAAAAAAAGATTGCAACTGTGAAAAATGGTCATGAGTCACTTTTTTCCTAAATAAACTGTTGCAAGTAGAGGACTACCTATATAAAGTGTTATAAGGCTATAGATTTGTTTATTTAGTTATTTAGTTCATATGTTGTTTATTCAGTACAGCTCAAACAGCTCCAGATCGTTTACATGGTTAATGAACTAGTTGTGATTTAGTCTTGCTTTGATGAATTTCACCAGCCTGTTTACAAGGGATCTGCAACCTGATCCTTTGAATGGGAGATTCCAGAGGTTGAACATTTGGAATCTCTTCTACAATACTTTCATTTTCTGTGCAACTGCTTTGGGGCAATGAATTTCTATAAGCTATTTTTATGGTGCCTGAAAAAGCTGTCTCCAATTGTCATTTCTGACCTACTGCCAGCCACCTTAATTAGATGATCCTGAATTCAAGTATTGTGTAATTGGCAGAAAAAAATACTGTTCTCCTAATCTTCCATGTCACTTGTAATTATATAAAACTCTCATATTCTCTCCCTCAGAGTCATCTGTTTTTTTTTTTTGAAAAGAATTTTTTTAATTTTCTACAAACAAACAAGACAAACAAAACGTTAAAACATCAACTCTCATATGTACATCCGGTGTGTCGGTTGGTTCATCAGTTTTGTGCATTCATATTGTAGTCTCAATTACAGTTATATTACATAACAACTCATATTGTCAATCCAAACTTATGTATCCTAATATCACCAAAAAAAAAATTTTTTTTTTGGACTGTACTTTTAATCATTCACGCTTTGTGAGAAAACAATACTTTAAGTAGTTTATTCTGTAACAAATCATATAATCATACCAAATCAATCCTAAAAACCCTTTATAGATATAGT
>BHEV01035182.1:0-16250 GCA_004319985.1 Emydocephalus ijimae | reverse complement strand
TGGGAGATAATATATAGGGGGTTGGCTTGTCTCCCGCTATTATTCCCAGCAAAGGTTTGTGGTCAGTCACTATAGTAAAAGGCCAGCCGTATACGTACTCATGAAATCTTTTGACAGCAGACAAAATTGCCAGGGCTTCTTTATCGATCTGGCTATAATTGCGCTCAGTCTTTGAAAGCGTCTTTGAAAAATAGGCAAAAGGGGCTTCACTACCGTTAGGCAAAACGTGGCTCAAAATGGTGCCTACTCCGAAGGGCGACGCATCACACGTGATCGTTAACGGCAAGGTCTCATTGTACTGCATTAGTATAGCATCAAAAGTCAGTAGTTTTTTCACATTTCAAAATGCCTGCTCTTCTCAATGTCCCCATTCCCAAATTGCTTTTTTGTCCAATAAACGATGTAGGGGTTCAGCGACACTTGCTTTGTGCGGCAGGAATACGTTATAAAAATTGATAAGGCCTAGAAATGCCTGGAGGTCGGCCTTATTCTGGGGTCTGGGAGCATTTTTTATTGCTCTCAATTTGTTATCGGTAGGGTGAATGCCCTGACTGTCAATTAAATACCCTAAAAATTAGACACGATCTGTACACAATTTACACTTATTTTTTTTCACTTTAAGACCTGCATCTTTGAATTTCTGGAGGACCATTCTCAAGAGATCCCGTAAAATTTTTGAGGTAGGGGCGGCAATTAACACATCATCAAAGTAGGGGACAACGCCTTTGATCCCTTGCAAGGGTCTTTCCATCAAGCTCTGAAAGATCCCCGGGGCTATGCTCACTCCGAATTGGAGTCGTGTACATTTAAAGGCACCTCAGTGCATCACGATCATCTGTGCCTGTGCTGTCTTTTCATCTACCGACAGTTGCTGATATGCCTGAGCTAAGTCTAGTTTAGCGAAGACTTTTCCACCCCCCAGGGAATGGAGGAGGTGCTGCACCACCGGTACTGGATATGCGTTTTGCTGCAGGGCGTGGTTCAGGGTGGCTCGGTAGTCCCCACAAATTCTAATTGATCCATCCGGCTTAATGGGTGTTACGATTGGGATCTCCCAGGGAGAGTGATCGGTTGGCTCTAACACCCCCTGAGCTATTAACTTATCAAGCTGCTCGTCAATTTTTGGTTTTAGGGCAAATGGAACCCGACGAGGCTTAAGGCAGATGGGAGCTATTTTTGGATTAAGGTTAAATGATATCGGGGTCCCCTTGTCCTCGCCTAGTTTCTCTGCAAAGATGTCCCTGAATTCTTGGACGAGGTCCTCCTCCCAGTCACTGCTGCCGATTCGGTGAATGCCTGCCACTTCAATGCCAAGTGGCGTGAACCATTGGAGGCCTAACAGGCTAGGCCGGTCCTTGTCGATCACAGTCAGAGGTAAGTACGCCGTACGGTTTTTGAACGAGACTCGGACTCGACTGGATCCGACAACTGGAATTTGATTCCCCTGATAGTCTTTAAGAATGAGTCTTTGGAAACGGAGGTCTTGACACCAGATAGTCGGGATGAGTTGCTTGAGGGTCTTCCAGGAAACCATCGAGAGAGACGATCCCGAGTCGACTTCCATTTGGCAGGGCTGATTTTCGATGGCCACTTTAACTCGGATTTTCTTGGCATCCAAGGAGGAGGCGTGACCAATAGTGATAGTTTGGTGAGCCTCTTCTCGCTTCGTGGGGCGGTTTAGGGTTCTGTTTCTGTAGGAGTGGTTTGCTGTTTCTCGCCTTACAGGACGGTTTCCTGTCGATTGGTGATAGTTAGCCCCTTTCGAGGGCTGGCTGGGTCCTAGGAGACTTCTACAGACCCGTCTGATGTGGCCTCATTTCCCGCACTCATGGCAGAGCACGTCGCTGAATTTGCATTCGGACCGGGGGTGGCTGGCCCCACAGCGAGCACATGGGTGTTGGGACTTCTGGTAATGGTCCCGTTCAGACCGCAGTCGATGGACCTCTTCTTTGTCGCTGTCTGACGACGAAGAGAGGTCCTCATGGTGGGCCATCGGGAACTGCCCTTCTGACTTGGGTGAAAGGTCGCCAGTCGGTTGGTGAACCGGAGCGCGGTTGCGGCGCATTTGGGCAGCCGACTTCCTGGTTGCTTCTGCTGCAGTAGCATCAGCGATGGCATCGGCAAGGCTGATGTCGCCTTTCGCCATCAGCTTACTCTGCACGTTCAGCGCATCTAATCCCAGAACTATTCGGTCTCTCAAGGCCTCTTCCAGGTCGGCGAACCCGCAGAGGCCTCCCAGGTTTCGGAGGTCTGTGATGAAATCTGCAACGCTCTCTCCTTTCCGCTGGTTTCTTTGGTAGAATTCGTGCTGCCTTACGAGTGTTGGCACGGTCGGTGCATAGTGGGCTCTCAGTAGGGGTTCGAGGACGTCCCAGTCCATAGCCTTTACTTCAGCCAGTTTTGCTAGTGCCTTGGCCATCTTGAATACAGTCGGCCTGCAATGCATTAGGAATACCACCCGTTTCTTCCCGGTCGTGGCATCCTTTAAATTGTTAGTTTCCAAGAACATTTGGAAACGATCCATGTAGGATTCCCAGTCTTCTTGCGCTGGGTCGAATGGAGCGGGTGGTGTGACGCCGCCGGACATAGTTCCGCCGTTGTGCGTTCTTAGTCATGTGCTCGGTTATTTCTTCGTTGTTCAGTCAACTCTGACGTCTCCACATCCCATCCTCGTCGCCAGTGTTAAGTACTGAGCGTGGGCGTGAAGAATGAAGGCGAGCCGGTGAAACTGTGAACTTCAACTCTTTATTCATGGTGTGACAGCTCAACTCAATGGCTGCTACAGCCTTCCTTATATAGTCAACTTATTAACTATTCAACCAATGAAAACCCAGGAGCGCTAGCTCCGTTAACCAATGAGAACGGCTCGTTAATGGCCAATCAGATTCTCCTGAACGGACTAATCTGATCTCACCATTTAATAGCCAATCAGAAGTGCAGGGCCAGAACCCTGCACTTGACTTCAGGCTCATGATAACTTTATTACACGATTATTCATTCACAACACTCTTAATTGCCTCTTTTCTCAGCAAACCATGCCAAAGTCCTTCCATTTTTCCTCATGTTCTGTAGGCTTCTCACAATTTCCATCTTCCTTCTCTGGATGTATCGCAGTGTGTATTAATTTTTGAAATTCTGAGATCCCAATCCACTCAGAGGATCAATGGATGAATCAAAAGAAGAGAATTATTTCATCCTTAAACTGGATGGTGATTTAAGAAGTGGGGAGGAGATTATAGCGTACTGTTAAAAACTGTTCCAAGAAATGAAAATGTAAATGAAATTGGAGTAGGAACCTTTGTACTTTTACCAGCAAAATTTGAGTGAATTGTATTCATGTTAGATCTGGGAGAGTGGGCGCAAGAACGGAGACGAGGCATCGAATAGTGACTCCAACTCTTTATTAGTGACTTCAGAACAGAGCAAAAAACTAGGGCAGCAGCAGCTCCTTTTATAGAGCTGGCTGCTGTCACAACATCCAATGATTTGAGTTTGCCACGCTGGAAAGCATCCAATCAGCGGTGACCCACTAACAGCCAATCAGATCAGTCGACAACGACCAATCACGATCCGCTATCAGCGGGCCAATCAGAAGTGCAGGTTTACAAGCCTGCTGTGAAAGTAAAACTATTAGAATTGCAAGCTAATGAGTTTGCTTAGTTCGGAACACCCCTCCCCCCTAGGTTCTGTCTCAAGGGTGGGGTGATGTATTCTCGCAGGTAGGCAGGTCGTCTCACCTGTCTACCTGATCTACATTGCTGCACCAGTTTTTGCTCAGACTCTGGTTCCGGTGGGCTGTTTGTTGAACTGGGCAGCAATGGTGATCTGACTTCTCCGATGGGTGACTCAGGGTTGTCATCTCTACTCCCGTCAAGGCTGTCATCTGGATTCTCTGGGGTTGCTGATGCCGCCATGCTGCTTCGTGGAGAGATGGCCATCTGCCCCGGCTCTTCTTCAGAAGGTGAATAATCCAGGTTTGGTTGAGCTGATTGCTGGTTTTCGAGTACTGGGTCGGTTTTCGGTGCCCTCAATTTCCCTTCCCCCCCTAGTTTGGAGTTCAGGGCTTGTGAAGGGGTTAGGTGCCAGCCTGGAGCGTAGCTGGTTGATGTGGCGCTTCCACAGTCTCCCATCAGTAGTTTGTAAGCGGTAGGATCGGGGACCCGTAAGTTCAGTTATGGTAGCGGGGACCCACAATGGGTCACCGGTAAGGTTTTTTGCAAAAACCGGCTCGCCTACCTTGAACGTGCGATACTTGCTGCTGGACCCCAGGGGCTTTTCCGGCCTTTAGGCAGGGTGTAGTCAGTCAAGATGTGATCAAAGTTTCCTGCCCATCAGGAGTTTGGCTGGGGTTTTGTTTGTGGTGCTGTTTGGAGTAATATGTTGGAGGAGAAGCATCCTGGTCACCTTGTCGTGGATGTTCCCTTGTTCCATCTTGTGTAAGGTTTTCTTTATGAACTGGACCATTTGTTCAGCCCTATCGTTGGCCGCAGGGTGACCCAGCGATGTTTAGGTGTGGCGTATCCCCCGGTCTGCTAGGTACTGCTCAAATGCCAAGGTGGTGAATTGTGGGCCATTGTCTGAAACCAAGACATCTGGCAAGCCGTGTGTAGCAAATAGTCTGTTTAGTTTTTTAACGACTGTCTCTTTGGTGGTGCTCTTCATTTTGTGGACCTCAAGCCAGTTGGAATAGGCATCCACTGTTATGAGAAATGTCTGCCCGTTTGTGGGTCCCGCAAAATCGATGTGGATACGGGACCAGGGACCTCGGGGTGTTTCCCATTCAGTTGGTGGTGCTTTTGGTGGAGCTGAGCATGTTTCCTGGCATTTGTTGCAGGTGGCAACCCAGGTTTCTATCTGCTTATCTATGCCTGGCCATCAAGTGTAGCTCCTTGCTAGTGCCTTCATTCGCACGATGCCCGGGTGTCCATCATGCAATAGTTTTAGGACCTTATGTTGCAGTCTTTCTGGGATGACGACTCTGTCTCCCCATAAAACACATCCTTTTTGGGAGAAAAGTTCTGTCTGCCTGTGTTTGAAAGGCTTGAAGGTGTTGTTGAGTTCATTGTCAGGCCAACATCTTTCTACCCACTCGTGCTAAACAAGGGTCTTCCTTGTTTCTNGGTTTGTGATCGGTGATTATAGAAAAGGATCTTCCATATACATACTCATGGAATCGTTTGATTGCAGGCACAATAGCGAGAGCCTCTTTATCTAATTGGCTATAGTTTCTCTCAGTTTTAGATAAAGTTCTAGAAAAGAATGCAATGGGCGCCTCAGTACCGTTTGACAGGATGTGGCTCAGGACGGCTTCTACTCCAAACGCTGAGGCGTCACAGGTGACAGTTAAGGGTAAAGTCTCATTATATTGTATTAGTACAGCATCTGATGTTAAAAGGTCTTTTACTTGCTGAAAGGCTCGCTCTTCTCGATGTCCNTCAGGACATCATCGAAATATGGCACGACCCCTTTTATGCCTTGTAGCAATCTCTCCATCAGACTTTGGAAGATGCCAGGTGCTAAGCTCACTCCGAACTGGAGTCGATTACACTTGAATGCACCTCTGTGTGTAACTATAGTTTCGGCTTCTGCGGTCTCTGCATCTACGGGCAGCTGCTGGTACGCCTGGGCTAAGTCCAATTTTGCAAATATTTTTCCTCCCCCAAGGGAATGAAGGAGGTGTTGGACCACAGGCATAGGGTAAGCGCTCTGCTGAAGTGCGTGGTTTAGGGTGGCCTTGTAATCCCCACAAATTCTCAAAGATCCGTCAGGTTTTATGGCGGTTACAATTGGGGTCTCCCATCAGGCGTGGTCAATCGGTTCCAACATGCCTTGGGCTATTAATTTGTCCAATTGTTCATCAATCTTTGGTTTGAGTGCAAAGGGCACTCGACGAGGCTTAAGGCGAATGGGCGCAATATCAGGGCAGAGATTAAACAATATGGGGGATCCCTTGTACTTGCCTAGCTTCTCGGTGAAAACTTCCTGGAATTCCTGGACAAGGGTCGCTTCCCAGTCATCGCCTTTGGTCTGGTTGATGCCTGCCAATTCGATTCCCAGTGGTGCGAACCACTGTAAGCCTAGTAAGCTGGGTCGATCTCTATCGACGACGGTAAGAGGTAGGGTTGCGGTGTGGTCCTTGAAAGAGACTTGGACGTGGCTGGAACCGGTGACTGGGATTCTATTTCCCTGGTAGTCCTTCAATATAATTCTCTGAGTGCTGAGGTCCTGGCGGCAGATATCAGGGATCAGCTATTTGAGGGTTTTCCAGGAAACCATCGATAGGGATGACCCGGAGTCAACTTCCATAATGCATGGTCGCTTCTCAATGATGACCTTTACTCAGATTTTCCTTGCATCAAGGGATGAAGCGTGGCTGATGGTGATGGTTTGGTGTGCCTCTTCTCGTCTGGTAAAAGTGGCTGGTGCTCGGTTTCTGTAGTAGTGGTTCCATTGGTTGCTTGGGCGGTCCCGATTTACTGATGGGGTGCCTGTTGTCTGCCGGAAATTATTTTCTCTTCGGTTCGGGATGGATCCTTGCTTGTTTCTACAGACCTTTGCAATGTGGCCCTTCTTTCCACAGGAACAGCAGAATGCGTCTAGGAATGTGCAGGCTGATCGTGGTGCGCTCTCAGCCATGTGCTCTGTTATCGTTCAATGAGTGATCAGTCAGCTCTATCGTCTCCGCATCCCACCTTTGTCGCCAGTGTTACATCTGGGAGAGTGGGTGCAAGAACGGAGACAAGGCATTGATTAGTGACTCCAACTCTTTATTAGTGACTTCAGAACAGAGCAAAAAACTAGGGCAGCAGCAGCTCCTTTTATAGAGCTGGCTGCTGTCACAACATCCAATGATTTGAGTTTGCCACACTGGAAAGCATCCAATCAGCGGCGACCCACTAACAGCCAATCAGATCAGCCGACAATGACCAATCACGATCCGCTATCAGCGGGCCAATCAGAAGTGCAGGTTTACAAGCCTGCTGTGAAAGTAAAACTATTAGAATTGCAAGCTAACGAGTTTGCTTAGTTCGGAACAGTTAGTACATAAATATCAACTATAAAAACAAAATAGAATAAAACCTTGTATAAGTATTTAGACAGCTTGTCTTTTCTTGGTACCAAATCCAGCTGTTACAGTAACACAGGTAATCCCCAACTTATAACACAATTGAGCCTCACATTTCTGTTGCTATGTAAGACCCTTGTTAAATCAGTTTTGCCCCAATTTTATGACCTATCATGCCACAGTCCTTAAATGAAGCACTTCTCTTATGAAGTTAGTAACACAGCTATTAAGTGAACCTGACTTCCCCATGGACATTGCTTGTCAGAAAGTCAAAAAAGGTCATCACATGACCCTGAAATCA
The DNA here is from genome assembly GCA_004319985.1 of Emydocephalus ijimae. Classification (NCBI taxonomy): domain Eukaryota; kingdom Metazoa; phylum Chordata; class Lepidosauria; order Squamata; family Elapidae; genus Emydocephalus; species Emydocephalus ijimae. The sequence goes on along the minus strand of BHEV01035182.1, from coordinate 8,883 downwards.
GGAGTAGGCTGCTACCAGTTCACACTGGTTTGGGTGAACCAGATATTAATTTAACATCTGGTTCAGCAAACCGGTAGTTCCAGTGACTGACTGGCCCTGCCCGCTCTGCCCCTCTCCACACAGGAGTCCCCATGCAGCCCATTTTGGATCACAGGTAAGTGCAGGGTCCATGTGGAGGCTTGGGGAGGGTGAAAAATGGGCCTCTCGGAAGCTCTGGAACGCCGGAAACGGCCCATTTCCAGCCTCCAGAGCGCCTCTGGAGCCTAAGGAGGCCATTTTTGCTCTCCCAGAGGCTCAAGGAAAGCCTCCAGAGCTCAGGAAGGCAAAAATGGCTGCCCTGTGGCCCGTTTTTGCTCCCAGGGTGGTGCAGGAAGCTGACTAGGCCATGCCCACTCAGCAACTGGGCAGAGAACTGGTTGCTAAATTATTTGAAGCCCACCCCTGCCTGAAATACCACAACCATCATAAATACGGGTTGGTTGCCAAGCATCTGAACTTTGATCACATGACCATGGTGATCCTGCAATGATTGTGAGTTTGAACAAAGGTCATAAATCACTTTTTTTTTCCTGTGCCATTGTAAGTTTGGTCACTAAACAAATGGACGTAAGTGAAGGGCTACCAGTAGACTAAACTTAATTCCACAAAGAATTCTGGAAAAATATTTCTCCTATTACATGCAGTTCCTTCAGTGAAGCAACAACCTGAAAATTGTTTAAATGTGATGACTTTAAATAATATAGGAAAGAAAAGGAATTGAGAGGTTGTAAAGTACTTTACGTGTTTCCACTTCCCAATCTTTCTAGAGGAAGACATTCTATTCCATGCATACCATTTTCTTGAGGTGAAGTATATATTTTATTACTATTAGTGTCATCAATGTCACCAGTCTTGTCAGCTTCTACATAGAATTCAAGAGGTGAACTTTCTACAATAAGTTCTTCCTATTGGGAGTACAGCAAAGACCATAGAACATTCTGCTATTCAGGAAACCTATGCAAATACAATCAGAATAGAGCTGGAAAGGGATCTTGGAGGTCTTTTAGTCCAACCCTTTGCTCAAGCAGGAGACCCTATGTGATTTGTGACAACTGGCTGTCCAGTCTTTTCTTGAAGACCTCCAGTGATGAAGCACCTGCAGCTTTGGAAGGCAAGCTATTCCGCTAGTAAATTGTTCTCACTATCAGGAAGTTTCCCTTATTTTCTTGTTACTTCTCTCCTTGACCAGTTTCCATCCATTGTTTTTTGTCTTGCTTTCTGGTGCTTTGGAAAATAAGTTGACTCCCTCTTCTGTGTGGCAGCCCCTCAAATACTGGAATACTGCTACCATGCCACTTCTAGTCTTTCTTTTCCTTAGACTAGCCATGCCCAGTTCCTGCAACTGTTCGTCATATATTTTATAATTCTTTTATATTCTGATTCATGTATACTACATTGACATACTGTATGATACATTCAACATAAATTACAATTTCTGCCTTGATTACTAATCATAGCCGTAGGTGGTAACCATGGCTTTGAAAAGCCTGCAGTCTTGAAAACATTATCTATCATCAAAGACTAAGTTGATACTGGCATTCTTTATTATCCTAACTGCTGTATTACAAGGCCAGCAATTAAACATGCGGTTTCTGAATTTCAATGGGTCTCTGTTTCATATTGCCAAGAAAAGAGGAATTTTTAAAAATATTATAGTTGGGTTCTCCAGCCTAGAACCCTCTGATGTTTAGATTTCTACTTAAAACCTAATCCCCAGCAAGTATACAGTGATCAGCAGAGGATTATAGCAAATAAACCCAACATATTTGGAAGACACGAAGAAAAGAAAACTTGAACTAAGTTCACAAGTAAACTTCTATATATAGAAATAAATAATGCCAATAAAATGTACATTCAAACTATAAGATAGGCCAGAAAGGCAGTAAAAACACATACTCTCTCTCTTATAATTTATTGTAGCTCTTTCTTTTCCTCCACTTTTCTTTTTAGTCTGCATTTTGTGACTGGGAAAAATGATGACTCTTCAACGAACACCTTTGGCCATGATGCCTGTAATAGTTGCAATCCAATACATCTGGATTTATTATGCTTGGAAATCTTGACATAAATATTCATAGCTCAACCATTACAGGATCATGGAAGACTAAGTTTTTAGAGTTTCCTAGGTGTCCATGAAAATTAAGAGAAACAATTAGAAGGAAAAAGCAAGCAATGAGAATAATTTCATGTAACATCACTACTTTATAGCATAATAACTATCACGTGTCTATTTATGTATATTTTATTTACTGACATTTATAACTGGCTCAATTTACATGTATTCTAGACTTTACTCTATACTCATGTAGCAGTTGGAAATGTAATACAATAAAAATAAATAAATTAAAATAATAGCATCTAATTGACTTTGTTGATCACTCAAGGAAAGCTGTGGGCCACAGGCTAATGGTAGCACTACCAGTTAAACTTGCTTATTAAAAGCAAGGAAAGTTGGGTTCACCTGTATTTCACAAGGTAAAGTATTACAATGTTTAGTCAAATATGATACTTTGAATCCTGGTGTTATTAAATAATTCTCTTGCAAAGTTTTCTTTATATTAAAGAACTATTAAGCTTAAAATATCCTTTCTTACGTTCTTTTGCTTTAATTAATTCATCTGCAAAAAAAAAAATCAACTAACCCAAGTGCTCTGAAAAAGAATTCTTTTCATTGCATAATAGTACTTAGCTTTTCTCCAGACATTTCAGATATACTCTTGGGGAAAGTTGTGCCAAACTGATTCAGCATCAAGCATCAACAAATAACCAGACACCTTTGGATATCTCAATTTCTATCTATCTTCATCAAACTTCTTCAAACTTCCCAGTGTGGAATTGTAGATCTGGATTCAAAATCTTCACTGATTAAGACATCAACACTCTTGTCATTATCAGAAGGTTAAGCCTATTGATTTTAGAATACCTTCTAAATTAAAAAGAAAAACAGTTGTACTCGAAATCCTCACTTTCTATCACTTTTTGGCTTAGTAAGCATTAAGTACCTCACAAATAGTTCTTAAAAACCATTTGCAAATGTGGCCATTTGCATATATTTGGAAGTTATCCCTATAGTTTTATCTACAAACTTTCAGCCAAGTTCCTTGTATGCTTAAAGCATTATGCAGAAAAGCACACAAATACTACTTTTACTGCTTGTCTAAATCTTATTATTATTATTATTATTCAAGTCATAAAACATGAGGCCTGATATACTGTATATTTATAAATAATGCTGTTGCACAAAGCTAACAACTATTGCATCCAGTGGTGGGGTGCTGCTGGTTTGGACCATTTTTAGCAAACCACACTCTCATAGAATTGGTAGTAAAAAAATTTGAATCCCACCACTGATTGCATCCTATAGATAGTACTATTAGAAAAAGTATCATAACTTCTATTTCCAAATAATGCTACAACGTCTTTGTTTTGAGAGAAAAACATGGATGTTTCTGTAATTGATCTATTTACTCCCAGCAATTCCAGTTGCTTTAATCAAAATTGAAAAAATGCTTTGCAATTATAGGACTTCTCAATGTTGTTGTTCAGTTGCTAAGATGTGTCTGACTCTTCATAACTTGATGGACCATAGCACACCAGACTCCCCTGTCCTCCATTGTCTCCTGATGTTGGCCCAAATTCATGTGCATTGTATCAGTGACACTATCTAACCATCTCATCCTCTGCCATCTCCTTCTCTTTTTGCCTTCAATCTTTCCCAACATCAGGGCTTTTTCCAATGGTTCTTCTCTTCTCATTTGATGGTCAAAATATTTGTGCTTCACTTCAGCATCAGCATTTGGAAAAAGGGGGTCATGGTCAAGCCTTCCTTATGGTCCAACTCAGGGGTGGGATTCAAAAATTTTAACAACTGGTTCTGTGGGCATGGCAAAGTGGGCATGGCTTGGGGTTTTTTTGGCAGCCCACCCTGTTTTCTGGGCCTTCTGGACCTCAGGGAAGCCTCCTGGGGGATGTTTTTGCTCTCAGGAAGTTTCCCTGGGGCCCAGGAATGCAAAAAATGGAGCCTTCCTGGGCCTCAGGGAAGCCTCATGGGTGAAGAAGGAAGACAACAAGGGGAATCCCGGCACAGCTGAACATAGGAACAGCTGATGGTTGGGAGTGGGGGGAACCTTAAAGAGCAATGTCAGGCATGCGCCTGATGTTGCAGATGTGCGATAAGAATGAACTGGGTGGGGTGGGAAGGGGTGGGTAGAGAGGGGTAGGACTAGCCAGAGGAATGATTTGCCGGTTTTCCGAACTGTGCAGAATCATAACAACCAGTTCTATAGAACCAGTCCAAACCGGTAGAATCCCAGCCCTGGTCCAACTCTCATAGCCGTGCATTACTACTGGAAAAACCATAGCTTTGATTACATGAACCTTTGTCAGCAAGGTAATATCTCTGCTTTTTGGTATGTTGTCTAGGTTTGTCATAACTTTCCTCCCAAGGAGCAAGCATCTTTTAATTTCATGACTGCAATCACCCTCTGCAATGAACTTGGAATTCATGTAAAAAAAAACTGTCACTGCTTCCATTTCTTCCCTTCTATTTGTAAGGAAGTGATGGAACCAAATGCCCTAACTTTGAGCTGCACAAGCTACTTCGCCAGGATAAGGCAATGATCTATGAACAGGAGGACCTATCCATACATACTGCTTTTTGTGACCCAAAAATGCCCCCCTCTTTCTTACTCAATCTCGACCATAATCTCTGTTTTGTAGTCAACCTGGTTTTGAGCTTGACTGAAGTTGGTCTGAAGTATTATGTATATTTAAAACTTTTAAACAAGAAGGTTAAACACAAATGCAAACTAATATAAAGTAAGGAAGAAAGAAAAAAGAGGTTGGGCTGACAGAGAGTGAAAGGTCCAAAGTTACTCAGCTCAGTTATTCATACCTAAGACAGCCTTTCACTTTTAGATAGATGATAGGATAGATAGATAGATAGATAAATAGATAGATAGATAGATAGATAGATAGATAGATAGATAGATAGATAGATAGATAGATAGACAGACAGACAGACAGACAGACAGACAGATAGATAGATAGATAGATAGATAGATAGATAGATAGATAGATAGATAGATAGATAGATAGATAGAAGGTGATAGAGATAGAGAGAATTCCAAGTCCCATGTCCTGGACTACTGCTTTTGGAAAGATATCCAGGCAGCATTTTCTTTACTTCTTTTATAGGTTAACACTGATTTCAGTAACTATAGTACCTGAAGACTAGCAAATGATAGCAGATTGTTTTGGGGGAATGAAATAATCAAAGACAATGATAGTCTCTTCCTGACATTTTGAAAACACCTCGTACCAACCATCTCAGGAATGGAATCGACTTCTACATCAGCTGTCTCCTCACAGTAATTAAAGTGTTTTAAACTACCCTGCATCATCCTCTAAGCCAGCAAATTTTTCTCAGAGCAACAGTGCAATCACTACAAGGTTATTGTGATTAGTGGCATATATATCACCACACATAATCTGGAACTGCAATCCATTCAGGATTGCCATAAGGAAGGGAAAACACAACTTTTCTCAGGATCAAGGAGCACATTTGGCTTTTAAACCAGGAATTATGGCCTTTTTATGACTTCTGGACTTCAACTCCCAGAATTCCTATGTCAGCATGGCTGCATTAAAAGCTGCTCTGCTTTAAAAGCTACGTGGGGCTATCACCCTGTAACCAGCAGTAGATGGAGCTCCATTTTTTTTAAAAAAATCCCTAAATTTAATATCCATTCATTTATATCAGGGCTGTCAAAATCCCTTGGGCCGGATGAGTCACATGCTGGCCACGCCCATTCTCAGTTTAGCGAAGGGGGAAAAAGTCCTGATACATCACATGGTCATATGACACTGCTGTGATGATATGAGTTTGACACCCCTGATTTATATTGAATACACGTTAAAAAAAAAAAACCCTAGAAAAGTGGTGGCTAACCTTTTTGGACTCCTGTGCAAAAAATTGTGTGAGCGATTGGAAAGCAATCCATTCGGGAGACATCAATGACCATTCAGACTCATTTTGGCCCACCACATAGTGTGCTTAGCCAAATGCTACCTCTATTCTTGTCACCCTGAGCAGGACTTACTTGATTGTTTGCTGTCTTAGATTCCTAGCTTTTATTGAAATAAGCAGGCTGGGGTGGGTGGAGCAATGAAGAGAAAAAAGAGTGAAACAATGGCAGGAGGTGGGGTTATTTTTCTGAATTGAGGGGCTGGATGTCATACTTTTACATAAATTCAGTTCGGTGTAATATTTTTCCAAGTCAAATAATTTTGGATTTGTTTTTTTCCCCCTGTCTTAAAATGTTGGAAACTCTAAGCTATGTTCAGCAATCATATCAGAAGAAACTTTGGAGTCACAAACAGGTATCAGGGCCACAAATCACCCTGAGGTCTAAGTAACTAATGGTCTTAACAGTGTAGATCAAGGGTGTCCAATCTTGACAACTTTAAGGCTCTTGAGCTTTATGGTTGACTAGTGAATTCTGGTAGTTGAAGTCTGCAAGTCTTAAACTTGCCAAGGTTGGACACTCCTGGTCTAGAACCATATATAAGAAGTAACATGTGCAGTCATTCGTTTATCAGTTGTTTCATGAGAATTGAATTGTTTCCCACTTTTCCTTTAACTTAATCAATGGATAAAGTTTTAGATACTTACTTTCTTTAAGGCAGAAGTCAGGTTGTTCTTTGTAGGATAAAAATAATAGCAAGTCTGTTTATCAATTGAGCATTCTACAGTTTGAGTTAGTAAGAACAACAGTGTTCACATACATACACAAATCTGGTTGTAACTAGTACATGCACATAAATAAAGTGACTTTTCCAGCAAAAGGCATTATTATTACTCTCCTTTGTCTAACATCGATGAGACAAAGAATGTGATTTGCTCATTTCTGCAAGGACATCTGTTCTTGGGGGTGGACCAAATACATAGAACACAATAATCTTTGATTATAGTTTTCCAGGTTCTTGACATCTTTTTAAAAAACAACTGCTGAAGGTTCAGGTTGATTGCATCCCACACATTGAGTAATTATGGTGGGAATACACCTTGAAAGAAAATTATTGGGTAATTAAAGAAGGTTTGCCTCACATAAATCATTGGGTGAGCCAGCTCAATACTGTCTACAATGTGGCTAGTTTCATGCAACTATCCCAATTGCTTCCTTGAGAAGTAGGAACTGAACCTGGAATCAGGATCTCTATCTTCTTTTCAGAGATCTACTATTTGAGGTAAACAAAGTTGTTTTCTCCATAAATATACCACAGATGCTGCTGCAGTTGTTTCTCTGAATTGATAACTTTTTTTCTATTGGACATTTGAGATTGCTCCCAACTGGCCTTTATTTTGAGGAAATGTTGAAACTTGTGCAAAAAATGCTCCAAAATTTTGTTATATTTCTTACTTTTTATATTCCACTTACTGGAAAAAAAACTATCCAGGACCAGTTCCAAGCCGGGAGAAAGGCTCTGGGGACAAAATGGAGATTGGAGACTGATTGGAAAGATGGTCCATTTATTGATGAAGCAAAACCACCAAGCACATGGTTCTGGGCAGTTGACCACATAGAGTTGAGAGTGAGGGTTTTTTATACTTCTGTTGGTCTTTGAACTTGAGCTTCCTGTTCCTGTGCAAGAACATGTATTCTATTGGCTGTTGTCTTACTCCCATGGGGCCGTGTACAAATCCTAGGAATTTGTCTGAGCTAAGTTTGGTTGAAGTTTGGGCTGATGCGAAGAAGGAGCCTGCTGGGAAATTCCTATTGTGGCTGAGGGCTAATCCTCCCTTTGTTCAGACCTTGCTGGAAGGAATTTGCTTATGAATAGAGCTACCTATCTCTTTATCTCTTAAGTGCTGACATCTGCTGTGGGCTCTTAAGAAAGGTGGGGGCTGTTATGAGTCAGTCTGATTCCTGCCTGTAAAAAAATATGTTTCTCCATTTCTCATCCAGGGAAATATAATATTCTGCCTTTTTAATATTTCCTAAAATATTTCATTCTTCTAGGAGAGGAGTGGGTGCCAACTTTCTACACAATTATGCCCAAGGCATATACAGAATAGTCATCACTATTACTCCATTTTGGCTTTGCAACCACTCTTTTAGGACTAAATAGCTGGTAAAAGTTACCTAATCAGATCTTGGGCCTAGTGAATCTCTGAAAATGACTGCAGTCTGACGCTTTAATTGTAGCACATGCTGGATTTCCTGTCTATTTCAGATGACACCCGGGTGAACTATGGTTGAAGGACTAGCCTAGAACTTACAGATATCTCTACCTTTAGAAGCCCTGGAGCTCTTCAGATTCTATCCAGCCTCTTTGTTCTCCTTTTAGTTAGAATACAATGGTATGGATAATAACGTTTTATAGAGAGGAAAAGATGTTGGTATTGTGAGATTGTGGCTACGAAAAAGCACCAGGATTCAAAGTTGATCCAAGGAAAAAGGCTTTATTGGAATAAACATCTGCAGATGGGTCCTCCCCTTTTTGGTTTGGGCAAAGCCAAAACCGGTGCGGATGACAGTGCCTTCTTCAAAACTTCCCATCTCTCATCATCTCCTTCTAACCATTCTATACTCTCTCCTTTTCCTACCAGCTTCCTGTGCAGGAATTGGGCTAACACAGTGTATTGATCCACCCAAACTCTGCAATACCCCAACAATCCAAGTGCTTTCTTGACTTCTGTCTTATTTCTGAGGGGAGCCAGGCTCACGATCCCTTTCAGCCTTTCAGGATCCAAGGACCTCGCCCCCTGCTGGATATAATGCCCTAAATATTTCACCTTCTTTTCCACAAACTGGATCTTTTCCCTTGAAACTGTCAATCCTT
>BHEV01035178.1:0-18473 GCA_004319985.1 Emydocephalus ijimae | reverse complement strand
CACTCTTGCCCAGCTGCCGGCTTCTTTGTGGCGGTCATTACAGACCGCCGCTTGACCGCCTTGGGAAAAGGGAGTTTTGCCGGGTGGGGAGGGGANTTAGCCTCCAAACCTGTGTAGATCGGAGGCACCAAAACGGCTAGCGCGGCAGGGATCGCGCAGGATCGCGAAACCCTGCCGCTAGCGAAGCCGACAAACCGGAAGTCCCATATAAATAATTTTCAATTACTGTGAATATTTGAGACTCCCTGCTCTTTGAACTTGTAATTCTTCAGAAGTATCAGTTTATAACTTCTACTGAAACCGTGAGTAGGTGATTTGCATACAGGACACTTTGTTCAATGTATTTATTGTTGTAATTTCTGCTAATTGGTAGATTTAGCACCTGAGAGAAAAGCCCTAGAATTCTTATCTTCAGGTAGGGTAGACACTAAGTTAAGGAACAAAATACCCCTTTGAATTACAACTTAAAATGGAACATATACCATTAGCTTCAGATATAAAGCTAGGCAGCAAAATAATTTCTACTTTCTCTTTGTCCTTTCCAAGTACTGCACATGTTATCTACCTCAACAAATGTAAGCTATGCTACATTGACCCTGGAAACTTACCAACTTGATCCACCACACAAATTAAAATAGAAGATTTGCTTTCTGTGCAATTGCAGCTTCCCAGTTCAGAATTTTTCACAGCAAAGATCTTACACAGATTAAAGAGTGGCAGAATCAGTTGCATTACAACTTTATAAAGTTTGTCCTAATTTCTATAAATACAAACAAGTTCTTCAGCACAAGAAAAGTGAATCATTACCACTCAGTCTTTGATTTTTACAATTTGCTTTTAAATAACTCTTGGTGACTTCACAACCATACTGTACTTAAGAACTACAGAATGGCAAAATGAGTCACAATTAAAATTGTGGAAGAAAGAATAAAATTACTAGCTTTTAAAAATGAATCCTGCTGCATTTTCATTCTATACAGTATGGAAATCAATAATCAATTATTTCTCCAAAACATAAGACATCAATGTGCAATTGTGCAATTCATAAAATGACACATTACAGACTTTGAATTGAAATCACGAATGCAACTAAATGAAAAATCTCCTTCTAGAAACTCTACAGATTTCTTCATATCAACAAGTAAGCTTACTTTTAATTATTTTCATGATTCATCTGAAGATACCCTCTAAATACTGTATGTTCAATTTAAGTTGGGAGCTAATCAGAGGTGGTATTCAGCAGGTTCTTACCAGTTCTGGAGAACTGGTAACAGAAATTTTAAGTAGTTCGGAGAACCGGATAATACCACCTCTGACTGGAGATTTTACAGTTTATCTGCCATGCCCACCAAACCACGCCCACAAAACCAGTAGTAAAAAAAAAAATGAATCCCACCACTGGAACTAGTGTATTTAGAGTCATTTTGTAAAATAACTTTTCTGAATAAACTAAGAGAAAACTTTTAAACCCTGAATCATTATATCATGCATAACTTGCTACCAATACTTTTCTTAGCAGCTACATACTTTTTATCAAATTATTTCTTTTAGATGTCAAATTATAGTACGGGATATAGAGGCTCATTTAGAACATATTTATATTTATTATTTCAGCCATTTTGTGTTCATGCTGGCTTGATTCTATGTCACTTTTAAAAAATCCTTCCAGACTGATTTGAAAGCTAGTTCAGGCTATCACATTCCTCCACTGAAAATTCTGCTGCTGTGCCCTCTCATACATAATTATAAACAAAAGAGGTAACCTTGACTTCCAGATGCAACTAAACTATAATTTCCAGTCTCTGTGCCATTAGGCCTATCAGAACATATGAATGGCCACTCCTAGTAAAGAACATTTAAATACTGTGCTATCAAGGTTCACTGTAGAAGTCAGGACTGATGGAAAGCTGCTGAGAGATGAGATTGAGGGGGAAAAAACAATAATAGAAATTTTCATTCCTTTTAGCTATCTCTCTAGCATAGATCACCCATGCTGTCAACACCAGACTGACTGATTGAATGTAACTAATCAATATGATTCATGGCGATGTGAAATTATGTGACCTACTGCAATTTCTTCTTAAGAACAGAAATGATGCTTGATCAGGTCAACAGAGTCTGACCTGAGCTTCTTTAACTGAGACTAAACTATTGAATTGTCATTTCTAAAGTCCACATTGAAGACATAAGTCTGGATCCACGATTTTAATTAATGGGAGAGATGGTAATTGAAGGAGTCAATGACATGACTCAAACCTCCAAATAGGTTGTTTACTCCTCCAGCTGAGGAAAACAAAACATGTTAATAGAATTATCATATGCGGACAATGTAAACATAATTTAATATAGATATTTGAAATTAGGGTTAGTTTTGATTTTATTGCTCTAGTCAGTTTGGTGCCATGTCAATTAACCTTTCCATAAATTATATTTCTGTAATTATATTGTGTAATTAATTAAGATTAGCATTGAATAATATTTATTAATTACACAAATGAACACAGAAGCATTTGAAGAAATTAGATTTCCAGAAACATTTCCTACTAAGTGAATTTTTGAATGAACTTGGTGTTCTGCTTATTAAAAAAATCTTATAGAATCGAGTTAATTATACAAAAAGTTTATTATGGTTAGTTAACTCAAGTAATTTTTATCAAATGGACTTTCCACAATGATTCTTTATGGCCTATTCATAGGTAATGTGACATTAAATTAATACATCATATTTTCATGTAATAATTAATGAATATTTTAACATCTAGTGTTTTATTCCCTGAATGTGAGCTCTTGCCATCACCAACAGCAACACATTAAAAATAATGTACAATAGAAAAATATAAATAAATTGTCATATAAATTATATCATTCAATTTATGTCTTTTTTGCATACTGAATGGAATTATAAGCAGAATGAATTATGATCTTTCTATAGAATCTTCATAATGGGTAGATGACTTTAAAAATGAAGGATATTTATCTCCTGAAAACCTTTTCTTCTGCTCTCCAATTGCCTCTCCCTTGTGGCCTACCTGATAATTAAACTGGGCTTTGTGATCAAAAGTTTTTAAATCTCAGCAACAAAATTAAAGGTTTTGATGAAGATCAATACAATCAAACCTCTTAGGGTTGATTTTTTTTTTAGGAATCTTTGAAAACAAGTGCAGATCTTCATACAATTGTTATTGTTTTTGAATTTCATCTTCTTTCGGGTAAATTTTAGATGGATGTTTCACTATAATGATAGTTCAGCGGGGGAAATATCTCTACTTAGGAAACACACTGTTTAGGCTGCAAGAGGCATCTTTGACCATAAATAGTCTCATATATCATACTAGTTGGATATGAGAGGTGGTGCAGCAGATACTTCAGAAACTATTTGCAAAGGGATTGGATCATTTTATTTACAAGTCCATTTTAATTTCTAGCATATACAATCATTCTTTCAAAGTGGCAAGGATTTGTATTTAATGCCACTCTCCCACCTTCTATAATACTTAACTATTTTACTAAAGAATTATTTTTTAAAATTTAATTAATTAATTAATGGAATTAAGCTAGTGTGATGGAAAAATTAACTTGACTACAGTGAGGAATACAAAATATACAACCATGCCAACCAAAACTGTAAAAAGCTTAAAACAGGATTTGTTCCACATACTGGCTCTCCAGAGAAAAACTCTGCCCTTTCAGATCATTTTTTTTTTTAAAGAGCATGAGAAAAAAAATTCTGCTGAAATCTGCAATTTATAAGAGCAGCACAATTAATGCATCTACAATTTGATTATTTAGTAGAAAAGCAAGAAATATTTCTATAGCTGGAAAAATTCTCTCTTAGTTGATCTCTATTGTGTTGGATCTAAATTTAGTTATTGTACATGCAGAGTAGGATCACTGAAATAGGACATATAAAGAAACTAAAGGCAAAATGACTTTAGTTTTTGTTTACATGTGACTAAGTACCGTCTGTGAAAATGTTAATATAAATATTTAAAAAATGTGTTAATTTAGGATGAATTCACAAATCAATACAAAACTTCTAGAAATTGAAGTATTAAGTTTTAACATAAAACTACAACTATGGAAAGACCTATGTACTGGTACTATAGAATTCATGCTGATACCTTAGAATATTACATGCATCATCTGAGAAATGAAATATTGTGCTGAGTCTCATGCCGTAGATGCAAACTTAATTTTCAAGATGTTAATCGTTACTTAAGAAATAATCATACTTATTAAATTACTTTATATCCAATCTAGTCAGACTCTACAAATAAGTAAAATGATTCCTTTGAACTACAGAACATTCATTTGATTTTATTACTTATCACTTAAAAGCCCCTTCTATTGAGTCATATGAGAATCACAAATTCTTATTTGCAGAGTATTCTCAGTGTAATTCTTCATAACTAAATTATTTAATAGTTAAACTCAAATATCTTGATTACTTATCAGTACATATTGTTATAAACATTGGATTCTACATTGTGTAAAATGTTTAAGAAAACAGAACATGTTTCACATGATTCTAGAAAATGTTTAAGGGTACTTATTCTACTTTATATAGTAACTTATAGTCCTCCCAATGTTGATGAACTTTACTTCTTCAGTAAAGCTATTAATTGTGAAGATTGCTAGAAATGGTTAATTCTGGGAAGCCATGTACTGCTCAACACTGCATTAAAAATGTTCTCCAAAGTATATATAGCATTTCCTAGTAATGGGTGTTTCAGAACAAAAACTGAAGACCTAGTCCAATGTCTAACTAAGACAACTAACTTGCCTTCAGGAAACCTGTCTATTGTTATCGTCTTACTGGAAGATCCTGTCAAACACTTGAGTAACCCAAATTCTTGAATCCAAAAGTTCTAAGGTTCAAAAAACTCCTTAAGTGCACAACACATGGACAGACTAATCACAGCTTCAATAGGGAAACTTTGATCATCTCAGAATAAATAACAATAACAGAATAACAGAGTGGGAAGGAACTCTGGAGTCTTCTAGTCCAATCCTGGTTCACAAAAGAGACTCTATACCATTTCCGACATATGGCTGTCCAGTCCCATTTTAAAAGTCTCCAGGGATGGGCAACCAAAACTTCTGAAGCAAGCTGATCCACTAGCTGATTGTTCTTCACTTTCAGGAACTTTGTCCTTAGTTCTAGGTTGAACTAAATACTAACCACAAAGTAGTAACTAACTATTCTCCTTGATTAGTTTTATTCATTGTATCTTGTCTTGCCTTCAGGTGCTTTGAAAAATAGATTGACTCCCTTCCAAATATTGGTAAAATAATATGTCTCCTTAGTCCTTCTTTTCACTAGATTAGCCATACTCAATTCCAGCAACTCTTCTTCATATGATTTAGTCTCCAGCCCCTTAATCATCCTTGTTGGTCTCCTTTGCACTGTTTCCAAACTGTATACATCTTTTTTACAATGGGGTGACCAAAATTGCATGCAATATTCCAGGTATGGTCTTACTAAGGCTTTATAAATTGGTACTAGTACTTCATGTGATATTAATTCTATTCCTGTGTTAACGTAATCAAGGATTGCATTGGCTTTTCTGGCTGCTGCCACATACTGTGGCCCATATTTAATTGAATGTCCACTAACACTCCAAAATCCTTCTTACAGCTACTGCTACTGAGCAGGTTTTACTTAATCTGTACCTGTACATTTGGTTTTTCTTGCCCAAGTGTAAGACCTTACTTTTCTCTTCATTGTATTTCAATTTGATGGATAGGATCCAGTGTTCAAGTCTGTCAAGATCTATATGGATCTTGAAGCTATCACCTGGGGTATTGGCTATTCCTACAGCTTAGTTAATTCTGGAAATTTGATGAGTTCCCTTTCTATTTTGTCATCTAAATCATTTATGAAAATATTGAAGTCTACTGGCCTAGAACAGAATCTTGGTGTACCCCATTGCTTACTTACTTCCATGTAAATGTAGTGCCATTAAAGACTACGTGTTGAATGCAATTTGTCACCAGTTACAATTTCATCTGATGGTCAGGTTGTCTATCCCACAATTTCTTTAACTTACCAAGGGTAGATTGTGGTATACTTTGTCAAACGCCTCACTGAAATTTAATCTATCTTTTATAGTTATGATTTTACGACTAAGTGCTAGAAGTTTGGGATTCAGAAAAATAAGCTATCAACAGGTACATAGACATAAGTAACATTTACATATCATAACAGCTCCTCATTAGCAATCAACACCAAGATAAGCAGGGATTAACACTAGAATTAATTCCAAAGCAACAATGAAACAATAAATACCCTAATCAAGGGACTACCAACCGAGACAAACAGTTAGCAAGAGCCTAATCAAAGAACTACCAAGAAGAAAACAATACTCCAAATAAATATTACAAGGTAAGCCACTGTATATAAAAAGAGAACAAACCCCACTCTATTCCACCACTGAAATGCTATCTAGTTGTGTAATGAATATCTGCAAGAAAACAACAAAGCTCAGAGTGCACCAAAGGGCCCCATTCTTCAATCTTGAACTACAGATAGTCTCTTCTATTGGTTTAAATAAATGTTCTGTTCCCAACAGCTAAAAACACATTTTCCCCTTGAAGAATGCTTTGTAATAGTTGCTATTTTATTCAATGCTATTTTTGCCAGAATTATTACAGAATTGCATTATTTCCTCACATAGGATTTTCTCAGAGACTTAAAATAGGGAGCATTTACTACAAATTTACTGACATATCAGCTGTGTATTATTCAATTCTGTTCTTTTATAAATTGGAGGGAGGAATAGTCTGGTAGCATTTAAAATCCAATTTACATACTAATATTGAAATGTTGATTTACTTTCACAGAGAATAAGGACAATAACATTAATCATATTATTTTAGTTTTCTTGTTAGACACTGTTTAGACACTGTTTAGAAAGGACATAAATTAATTTGGTCCACAGTTTGTTAACTGAAATCTGAAATACAAATATTGTTTACTATATCTGAAATAGTTCCAAATGAATTTTCATTTTATGAAAAAGTCATTATAACAAATGTATGTATTAAATAATAATTTATTTATTTTTCACTTATTTATTTATTTATGAATTGTCCACCTTAAACAGAGACTCTAGTTAGTGTACAATAAAATGTCAAACTAGAAAAATAGTATATTTAAGAGATGATAAGGCTGAACTCGAGGAAGGAGTCATTAACTATGAGTCCTTGTGTGCCCACAAGAGATCTAAATCCAGAACACCTTGAATTCCTTTTAACTCTTTCCCTTGACCGTTAGTAGTTCAGATTCTTGTAGAGATCTTAATCTTGCAATAAATCTTTATATTCATTGGAACTGCCTGAATCTCCTGATTTCCCTGGCATTTAAGATATATAAAAGTTAAAATGTTAGGATTAAAATTTTAAAATTATTGTTTTAGGTGGTAAGAATAATTAAACCCTGCCAAAAACCATTAAAAAGGTGAAGGGAAGGCTTTCAGGGCACCAACCAGCTCCAAACCTGCATGCTCTTTTGAGATTCCCACACATAGCCCAGAGCCATGTTTTAACTCCTTTAAGAAGGCCAGGAGAGTGGGGGCCTGCTTCACATCTGAGGGGAGAATATTCCACAAGGAGAGCAATGGCAGAGGTTTTTCTCTAGATCCTGCCCATTAGAATTCTTGTTAACTGTCATACCTTCTATGCCTGACTGAGTGACATAGGCTGAAATAATGAGACAAATATAGTTCCATTGGTAGCCAGGCCCTGTGCCATGTAGGGATTTATAAGTCACAACCAACATCTTAAATTGGACCCAGACGCAAACTGCAGTTCATGGAGCACCTAACATAGCTTGTGGACACAAGAACAGTTTTTTCCCAAATGCCATCAGTCTGCTAAACAAATAATTCCCTCAACACTGTCAAACTATTTACAAAGTCTGCATTAGTATTACTATTAATCTTCTCATCACTGCTCATCACCCATCCCCTCCCACTTGTGACTGTAACTTGTCACTTGTATCCTTACAATTTATACTGACTGTTTCCTAGCATGATTCAATTGCTTATTGTACCCTATGACTATTAAGTGTTGTATCTTATGATTCTTGACTCTTGATGACTGTATCTTTTCTTTTATGTACACTGAGAGCATTTAAACCAAGACAAATTCCTTGTGTGTCCAATCACAATTGGCCAATAAAGAATTCTATTCTATTCTATTCTATTCTATTCTATTCTATTCTATTCTATTCTATTCTATTCTATTCTATATGCTGTACCAGCTGAAGTTTCCAGGTGCCTTTCAATGATAGCCTCATGTAGAGCACATTGAAAAAGTCCAAACATGAGATGTCCATGTTTGGACTTGAGTGAGAACATGAGTGGCCAAACAGAGAAACAACATGGAAGACAACATGGAATTGAGGAAAAGTGCTCCTAGCCACAGCTATCACCTATCAGTACTCTTTGAGCAAGAACCATTAGTCCAAGAGAACCTCCAGATTAAACACCCCATTCAAGACTAAAAATAAGGAGTGGGGATGGGTAACAAAGTTTTGTGCTGTCTCAAGATACTAGATACAGAAGAACCCACCTTATTTTTTCCCATCCATGCCCCCACATCCTTCAGGCACCATGAAATAGTGTCCATAAAGGTGGTGAACTAGCACAAAACTGTGCCGCCCATCCCCAACTCCCTAACTTGGCCCAAAATTATATTGAAAGTCACCAAGAGATCAAGAAGATCAAGGATAAAAGCAGCATTTCCAACCTGGTACCACCAGAGATCATCCATGACCAATGCTGTCTTGGTCCCATATTTGAATCTGAAATTTGACTGAAAAGAGTCCAGATAATTAGGACCCTTTTCAGTCATTGTAAAGTTATTGCAACTCAACAGGAACATGTGGAGTTGCAATGACTTTACTTTCTCAACTACCTTCCCCAAAAAGGGGAGGTGTGCAACTGGATAAAAATTGTCCAGTGATAGTTTCTTGAATTGGGGTCACACTCCTCTTTAAAAGGAACTGGATACATACACACCCCTTCAACAAGGAAGAAACCACTGTTGATTAGACCCATCCATATGACAACTCCTGGGCAGCTTTATCCAGCCAGGAAGGGCATGGATCTAATATGCAGGTGGTGGTGTTTGCATTCTGTATGACACTGTCCATTTCTTTAGGTCCAACAGAATCAAACCTTTCCCAGATATTTGGGTAAGTCCACTCCCCAGGCTTCTCCATAGAACTTGGACCATATTTGGTATACAACTGGGAACGAATCCAAATTTGAAAATACAAACTAAATGAGTTATGCTTGCAAATCCGGCAACCAGCAATGCACAGAAATAATTAGGAAAATATATCACCATTATACTAACCTCTGTTGGTGTTTTATATATTATAATCAAAATATAATATAATCAAAACTGTCATCAACATAATGAGATCATATATTATAATTAAAATATGCAACTTTTCCTTCTCTCTCTTCCAATAATATTTCCTAAAATCAATCTTTCCAAAGTAAACCCACATCCAACTTTTGCAACTGGAAGTCTCGATCAAATAAAGTGACCACAAATCTGTAATTATGATGTAAATGAACTAATTTTTTTTGCTTGTATTGTACAGTTGTTACGCTTCATTAATATTGTCATTTGAAATGAGTTGCTAAACTAATTCAAATTTGTTATATTTCTGCTATTCATTATATCAATATTTTTTTATATTGTTGGTATCTGTTGATTATCATTAAGAACTTTTTAAATTTAGAGATATTATATGCAAACTAAATGGCTTAAATTTGTAAAGAACCATTTTGACCCATTTCAGATGACCTAAAGTTTAAGCAATATTCCTAAAAAAAATAACTCATCAGATGGGAGTAATATCGTAGGTGCCAATTATTTATATGGCTTCAAAAAATATCCTCCTTTACCACTGTGGTCTTCAGTTGTCAGCTTCTATTTTGCTAATTAGAGAAGAAGGAGGAGAGATGCTTCCTTTGGCACTTCCGGAAATCAAAAGAAAAGTTCTTTTTGCTGTTGCTAGTATTTCAGCACAAGAGACACTTTCTGAATTTTCAAACTATTTGGTCAAGGTCTGAACTGCTAAGTGAAAATAAAAATCTATAAACAGCAGCTTTCAGTTACTGTGCTATCACATCAATAACCCTTTTCTGGAATCAAAATACTTGCATTATTTCACGTGCTGAAATAAGTTTACTTAACTGCCTGTATGATGGTCATTCATCCATCTATCCAACTGCCATTTAAATTTTATTGAATTATTTGATCCAATTTCCCACAGCAAATAATTTCTTAGGTTAATTATATTGTGTAAAGAAGTCAGTTATTTTCTAAATTTATCTATGCTAAATTTGTTCCCAGCCTATTTTGGTAAGTGGTCACAGATTCACTGTAATCTTTCCAAGACTGAAAACAAGGGAATGAGCCATCTGCCTTCACTATATTCATTATTTTAAATTATTTCTGTCATACTTTCTCTTACTGTCCTTTCTGGACTAAATGATCCAAATCTCCCTTCATATATAAAATTTGTCCTAACCTTTGAATGTTTTATTTCCTTCTCTGAGAATCATTTCAAGGGCACAAATATACATTTCTAATTTGGTGCAGTGTTTCCCATTCTCCTTCTTTTGCTTTCTTCCCTTTTACACATTTCTGTTGCCCTCATGTCTATGTTACTCTTTCCTGTTCTGATCAAACTGGTACTGAAAGAACAGCTGTGGCTTTGATTATTGATTTCCTCTACCTTTTGTCTCACTTGGCTGCTTAAAATAGAATATTGGCTCCCTCTAGGTTTTGTAACATGCCTTTTCCCTACATATTTCCACAAACATTTCCACTGCATTTCAGCATCCATCAGCATTTTCCTCTTCTTTAGTCTTTTAAGAAGAATGTTATACCATTGCATTTAATGGATTAGAATAATTTAAAGTGGCTATTTCATACCTGTACACGACCCAATCACTATCATTTGCTGATGGATGGATGGGCAGACGGACAGAAATATTACTGGTTGAATACAGATTTAGGATTTTTTTTTTGAATAGACCATTAAATCAATGGGATATGAACCATTCTGATTTTGATGGGTGTGCTCCAATAATAACTAATCTAGATCAACCAAAATCTATAATTTATTGAATGAAATTACAGTCCTAACTGAAGTGGCAGGACTGACTGGGTTTATTAATACAAACAAGTTAAAGGGGTGAAAATATGTATTCTAATCCTTTGCACCTCAATTAGTATTATTATTAGTATTATTCTTAAAATTCCTTTGCAGTTTTTTTTCAACCTGAACTTTTTTTCAATCATTCTTTGTAGACCATTAAATCAGAAATATTTCAAAATTATCAGACCAAGGGCACAAGGCTATCATGCTGAGAATAACATGTGACATATTTGTACTGTGCATTCCATCTGTACAGTAGGGAAACAAACAAGCAAGGTTGTTTTTACATGCTTCAGTGAAAATGCTTACATTATTCATGACTTGTACTAGCAGTTTCTCACTTCCCAAAAGGTTACAAAGAGCAATTTTCTCTCTGTAAAGGAATCCAATTTGCAATTCTTATGCTGCTTCTTTGAGTGTCATAACTTTGAAAAAGTGCAGACTAGAAATCCATTGTTCATTCACAATATCAAATAACAAACAGTGTTATTGATCTTTTTTCCCTCCTACTTTTTTCTTGCTTTAAATAAAAAAAGATTGAATGGCAAAGAGTCACTATTGAGTTAAAAAGAACTCATAACAGATTTGTAATCTGAACATTTGTAAAAAAATGCATTTTCATTATTTCATGAAGTCTCCAGAACAGGAGTATCAAATTGGCAGCTTGCAGGCCAGATGGATCACTTGCGAGCCATGCCCACCCCAGCTCTGTGAAGGGGAAAAAAATGTCATGAAATATCACATGACGGAAATATGATGCTGCAAGTTTGACACCTGTGATCTAGAAGTTTGGTGGGTTACCTAATGCTATTACTTACCCACTGATCCTTCACATTAAAAAGTATAGGAGAAATGTTTCAACAGGTAAAATCCAGTATTGAAGTACCAAATGACCCAAATCCTTTATCTCTTTTCTCTTTGTATCTATACAGAATTCTATGAAAAATTATATGTCATTTATATGATCCCATGGTTTTAATTGACAAAGAACTTGTCCCTTCTTGAAACTATAATATTAAACTAGCACTAAGTAAGAAAGTCTATGGTGCTGTCCCACCTTATTTTATTTATTACTTTCCTACAATCATTACTTTTCATTTGCTAGCACTAATACAGATAAGCTTTGCAATTATGTATTTCTTAGCTCAAATATAAGAATTTACACAACTGGACAATTACTGCTTAATAATATATTGAATCAGCATTTTATGACTGATGTTTTATAAAATAGGAAATAATAACTGATAGTCAATTGGAATATTAATTTGTTAAGTTTCATCTTTTGAGTGCTGATCCTTCAAAGGAGCTGATCATTTTTTTAAAAAAAATCTTTTTCTCTCTCAATCTATGCTATTAACAAGAAAATTCCATAAACTACAATCATACTGCATAATACATTCCTCAATGGTCGTCCTATCATGGTTACTTTTGTAGAATATAGATAATCAAACTGTATGTAACATAAAGGTAAGGGTTTCTTCTGTCTGAATCTAGGGGAAAGTGCTTATCTCTGTTTCTTGGCTAAGGGAGCCTGTGGTATCTTAAGACATTTTCATGGTCATATGGCCAGTCTGACTATATGCCAAGGCACACAGAATGCTGCTACTATCTCACAAAAGTGGTGCCTGTTTATCTGCTCGCATGTGCTGCTTTCAAACTGCTAGTTGGTCAGGAACAGGAGCAAATAATCTGAGTTTCCCCTTTTGCACAGTGCTTGGGTCTTGAAACAAGGCTGTCAGCTGACAAGGTCAGCATCTTCAACTGCTGAGCCATTGCATCCCTGGGTATGTAACATGGTTGGTGGCAAATAAATATAGAATTTTTTTCCCCAAAAAAGTCAGAAAGAAGCTATCAAAGATGCATAATCGAATGTGTGGCTCGTTAAGTGCACATAAGGTATTTCAGGGTGAGAAAGGCCATTTGGGTAGTGCTGTGAATTAATAAAAGTGCTTGAATAAAGATTGTTGAAACCTTAAAGTAAAGTGCAGGGTTCTGGCCCTGCACTTCTGATTGGCCGATAATAGCGATATCGGATTGGTTCCTGTGTTGTCATTGGCTAAATACCCAAGAGCTTGCCTATAAAAAAGGGGGCTGTTGTGGCTGTTCAGAGAGCTGTTGCACCATGTTAAATAAAGAATTGACGTTCACTGTTCATCGTCTCCACTTCTTGCGCCACGCACAGAACACAACACTGGCGATGAGGATGAGATGTGGAGACGTCAGAGCTGACTGAACACTACAGAGCGATAACTGAGCACGTGGCTGAAACGCACCAATGGTGGAACCATGTCCGGCAGCATCATACCACCTGCTCCATTCAACTCGGCACAAGAAGACTGGGACTCATATATGGATCGCTTCCAGATGTTTCTGGAGACCAACAATTTGAAAGATGCCACTACCGGAAAGAAACAGGCGGTATTCCTAACTCATTGCGGACCGACCGTATTCAAGATGGCCAAGGCGCTAGCGAAACCTGCAGAAGTGAAGTCTATGGACTGGGACGTCCTCAAACCCCTGCTAAGGGCCCACTATGCACCGACCGTACCAATGCTTGTTGGAAGGCATGAATTTTACCAGAGAGATCAGCAGAAGGGTGAAAGTGTTGCTGATTTCATAGTTGATCTCCGGAATCTGGGAGGCCTATGCGGGTTTGCCACCTCGAAGAAGCCCTGAGAGACCGAATAGTTCTGGGATTAGATGCACCAGGCGTGCAGAGTAAGCTGATGGTGAAAGGCGGCATTAGCCTTAAAGATGCCATCGCTGACACTACTGCAGCAGAAGCAACCAGGAAGTCAGTGCCCGAATGCGCCGCACCCACGGCCCACATTGCCAACTCGCCAGCGAAGTTGCACCTCACTTAGAAGAACAGGCAACAACAGCCCACCACGAGGACCTCGAATCGTCATCGGGAAGCAACGAAGAAGAGATCAACCGGCTCCAGTCTGAACGAGACCAACACCAGAGATCGCAGTACCAATGCGCTGGTTGTGGGGCAAACCACCCCCGATCAGACTGCAAATTCCTCGACGCACTCTGCCATGTGTGCGGGAAAAGAGGCTGTTGTGTATACAATAAATGCACAAAGGTCCAAGCTTGGGGTTAAGTGCAGGGTCCTGGCCCTGCACTTCTGATTGGATGTCAGGCAGCTTGACCAGGATTGGTCAGCTATAACAAATCTGATTGGTCTTTAAGTAAGGGTTTTCATTGGTTATTAGAAATAGTGTTCCTAGTTGATTATTGGTCAAATCATGCATAAGATGCCTATATAAGACAAAGAGAACCGTTATGGCTTGCTTGCACGATGTAAATAAAGAGTTGAAGTTCACTGTTCCAAGCTGTCTCCACTTATTATGACCCATGCACAGTACTTAACACTGGCGACGAGGATGGGATTTGGATACGCTTGAACTGAAGAACCGAGAAATGAATCCCGAGCACGTGGAAGACGACGCCAATAACGGAAACCATGTCCGGCGGCATCGTACCACCCACTCCGTTCGACCCAAGTCAGGAAGATTGGGATTCCTATATGGATCGTTTTCAAATGTTCCTTGAAACGAACAATCTCAAGGACGCCACACCGGCGAAGAAAAGAGCGTTATTCCTAACGCACTGTGGGCCGGCCGTCTTCAAGATGGCCAAAGCACTCGTTAAACCGCAGGAAGTGAAGGCCATGAGCTGGGACGACCTCGAACCCATCCTGAAGGCCCACTATGCACCAACCGTGCCTACGCTCGTGAGACGCCACGAGTTCTATCAGCGGAACCAAAGAAAGGGAGAAAGCGTGGCTGATTTTGTGGCAGACCTCCGAAATTTGGGCGGCCTCTGTGGGTTCGCCGACTTGGAAAAGGCACTAAGAGACCGAATAGTTCTGGGACTAGATGCACCGACGGTCCAAAGCAAACTAATGGCCAAGGGCAACATCAGCCTTGCTGACGCTATTGCCGACGTGGTCGCGGACGAGGTGACCAAAAAGTCGGCCGCACAACTTCGAAAAGCCCGACACCCCGTACCACCATCGACCGGGGACACACCGACAGGCAAAATTTCACCCAATGCAGAACGGTGCCGTTCAACTACTCAACATCAGGACATTTCGTCATCGTCCAACAGTGAAGAAGAGGGGGTCCACCGCTTGCGGTCCGACCGAGACCCTCGTCCGAAGTCCTCCCGTCCGTGCGCTGGCTGTGGAGCCAGCCACGCCAGGTCCGACTGCAAATTTCGTGATGCGCTCTGCCACGAGTGCGGGAAACGAGGCCACATCGGCCGGGTCTGCCGTAGTCTGCTAGGCCTGACACAGAAGGGGGCAAATTTCCATNAGTAGACTCAGGATCATCCCTTTCAATGGTGTCGTGGAAGACGCTCAAACAACTCATCCCCACAATCCAACGCAAAGACCTCCAATTCCAACGCCTCATCCTGAAAGACTACCAGGGGAATCGTATCCCCGTCATCGGATCCTGCAGAGTCCGAGCGTCCTTCAAAAAACACACGGCCTATTTACCACTAACCGTTATTGACAGTAACCGGCCCAGTTTACTAGGCCTCCAATGGTTCACACCGCTTGGTATTGAAGTGGCCGGAATAAACCGGATTGGCGATTATGACTGGGAGGAGGATCTTATTTCGAAATTCAGTGATGTCTTTGCGGATGGCTTAGGCGAGTATAAGGGGACCCCAATCTCATTCAGCCTAGACCCGAAGGTAGCACCCATTCGGTTAAAACCCCGTCGAGTCCCATTCGCACTAAAGGCGAAAATCGATGAACAACTCGATAAATTAATTGCCCAAGGTGTGCTTAAACCCATTGATCACTCTCCATGGGAAACCCCTATCGTAACCCCCATTAAGCCTGATGGATCAATTCGAATCTGTGGGGACTATCGGGCCACTCTGAACCAATCATTGCAACAGAACGCATACCCAGTCCCTGTGGTTCAACACCTCCTCCATTCCCTGGGAGGCGGGAAGGTTTTCGCTAAATTAGACTTAGCTCAAGCCTACCAACAATTACCCGTAGACGAGAAAACGGCGCAGGCCCAAACGATTGTAACTCATCGAGGCGCATTCAAATGCACCCGGCTGCAATTTGGCGTTAGCGTAGCCCCAGGGATATTTCAGAGCTTAATGGAGAGGTTACTGCAAGGAATCAAGGGTGTAGTTCCCTATTTCGATGACGTGCTGACAGCAGCTCCCACGGCAAAAATTCTACAGCACCGTCTAACTTGCGTTCTTAAAAAATTACAAGAGACAGGACTCAGGGTTAAAAAGAATAAGTGTAAGTTGTATGCAGACAGTGTTGAATTTTTAGGTTACAGGATTGATAGTCAGGGTATACATCCCACTGAAGGAAAGCTAAGAGCGATTAAGAACGCTCCCAGGCCGCGTAACAAGGTTGATCTCCAGGCGTTTTTAGGCCTCATTAATTTTTATAATGTATTCTTGCCGCACAAGGCAACTGTCGCTGAACCGTTGCACCGGCTGTTAGACAAAAAGGGAATGTGGGTTTGGGGGCACCGTGAAGAACTAGCATAGCAAAATGTTAAAAAACTACTTACATCCGACTCAGTACTCATGCAGTATAACGAGACTTTACCGTTGGTCATTACTTGTGACGCCTCCCCCTTCGGGGAAGGCGCCATTTTGAGCCACGTGTTGCCTAATGGAAATGAAGCCCCTATTGCATACTTTTCAAAAACTCTTTCAAGAACGGAAAGAAACTATGGACAAATCGATAAAGAAGCCCTTGCAATTGTTGCAGCTGTTAAAAAATTTCACGAATATGTTTATGGAAGAACTTTCACAATTGTTACTGACCACAAGCCATTGCTAGGAATAATAGCCGGAGATAAACCGATAGCAAACTTAGGGCAATCAAAAATGTCCCAAAATCCCACAATAAGGCTGATCTCCAAGCTTTCCTAGGCCTTATCAATTTTTATAACCTCTTTCTGCCTCACAAAGCAACCGTAGCCGAACCCCTACATCGTTTATTGGACAAAAAAGCAACCTGGGTTTGGGGGCACCGAGGGGAACATGCGTTTTGACAAGTAAAAAAACCTATTGACCTCCGACACTGTTTTGATGCAGTATAATGAGACCTTGCCTTTAATGGTTATATGTGATGCATCACCATTTGGAGTGGGCGCCATTTTGAGCCATGTTTTACCAAACGGAAGTGAAACCCCTGTTGCCTATTTTTCAAAAACGCTATCAAAAGCAGAACGCAATTACAGTCAAATCGATAAGGAAGCTCTTGTTATTGTATCTGCTGTTAAACGATTTCATGAATATATTTATGGGCGAGCTTTCACTATAATAACTGACCACAAACCTTTACTGGGAATAATAGCGGGAGATAAACCAACCCCTTATATATTATCTCCCAGAATGACTCGCTGGTCAAAATTCTTGGCTGCCTATAATTATAAGTTGCAACACCGCCCGGGGAAAGCCATTCCCCATGCTGACGCATTGAGCCATGCACCACTTCCAGAAACCGTTGATGACTCTGCTCCGACCGTCACAACACTACAAATTGAGACACTCCAAAAACCGCTGCTGACAGCTCGCGATATCGCAATTGAAACTAAACGCGATCCCATTTTAGCATGTGTCCTCAGCTGGGTAGAGCATGGATGTCCATTGGACCAAATCCCTGACAACTACGTTCCCTTCAAAAATCGACAGACGGAACTGTTTTCCCAGAAAGGCTGCATCATTTGGGGCGATAGAGTCGTTGTCCCAGAGCGATTACAGCGAGCCGTACTGAGAACCTTGCACGATGGCCACCCCAGCATTGTGCGCATGAAAGCACTCGCACAAAGCTATGCGTGGTGGCCGGGCATAGACAAGCAGATTGAAGCCTGGGTAAAGACTTGTCACAAATGCCAGGAAGTCAGCAATGCCCCACCAAAAGCAACCCCAACAGAATGGGAAACACCCAGGGGACCATGGTTCATCTGGACTTTGAGGGACCTACGAATGGACACACATTTTTATAAACAGTGGATGCCTACTCGAACTGGCTCGAAATCCATGAGATGAAAAATACAACAACCGAATCAGTCATCAGGAAATTGGACAGATTATTTGCAATACATGGACTACCGGACGTTCTGGTATCCATCAGTTTACCGCGCTTTCTTTTGAACAGTATCTGGCGAACCGCGGTATTCGCCATGCGCTAACTTCACCGGTGCAACCTGCGGCCAATGGAAGGGCCAAGCGCATGGTACAATTCGTCAAAAGAACTCTACATAAAATGGACTATGGCGATATCGAA
>BHEV01035173.1:0-14364 GCA_004319985.1 Emydocephalus ijimae | reverse complement strand
TATATATATATATATATATATATATACATACATACATATACATACACACACACACACACACATACACACATATATATACACATACACACACACACACACATATACACACACACACACATCAAGACAGCAAGCATACCTAATGCTTCTGCCTTCTATTGTGCAAATAACTTGAGGAGACCATGGCCTAAGACATAGGGAGGGTGACAATAAAAATACAGTGTCATTTTCAAAGAGTTTTCGACCTTAATTACGTGTCTGAATGGTCAAACAATTTGCAACTCCAAATCTCGACCAACAAATGCTCTGTCCTACACATTGGTAAAAAAAAATTAGTACACCAAATACAAGCTAGGCGGATATGACCTTGTTGACAACCCTCACTCTGTCAAGGAGCTTGGAGTACTCATATCAAATGACCTAAATGCCAGAGCTCACTGTAAGAGAATTGCCAAAAAGGCTTTAAGAGTTGTAAATCTAATCTTATGGAGCTTCTCCTCCGGTAATATTGAATTGCTAACTAGGGCATACAAAACCTTTGCTAGACTAATACAGCTCATCAGCCTGGAATCCGCACTGTATATCAGACATTAATACAATTGGGCGAATCCAGAAGTATTTCATGAGAAGAGTACTACACTCCTCTGCTCGCAACAGAATACCCTATATCACCAGGCTTGAGATTTGGGGCTTAGACAACCTTGAACTACGCTGCCTGCAGTTGGACTGCTTGTCTGCTCCAATGTCTTACCAGTCAAGGACTACTTCAGCTTCAACTGCAACAATCCAAGAGCATAAAACAGATACAAACTCAATGTAAACCGCTCCAAACTTGATTGCAGAAAGTATAACTTCAGCAACAGAGTGATCAATGCCTGGAATGCACAATCTGATTCTGTTGTCACACAGGAGTGGGATTCAACCGGTGTTACTACCGGTTCAGTGATTACATTTTGTGTGCATGTGCGCGCGTGTAAAATAACCATAGGCTGTGCCATCCGGACAGCTGAAAAGCGTTGCGCGCAGGTGCACAACGTTGGAAAAGCCTCTTTTTCCCTGCTTTTTCAACCTCAGCTGTGCCATGCAAAGTGGTTGAGGTTGAAAAAGCAGGAAGTAAAGGACAGCAGCAAGCAGAAACGATTTGGTGTCTGCTGCTCTTCAGAGCTATCGACTCTATAGAACTGGGTAGAACCAGCAGCATCCCACCCCTGCTGTTACATCCTCAAATCCCCACTTTCCTTTAACCTTATAAATTATCTACTATTGACCTCACCCCATTCTTAAGAGGTCTGTAAGGGGTGTGTATAAGTGCACAATTGTGCCTACTGTCCCTGTCCTATTGTCCCCATTTATTCATACCTATTTCCTGTATTCTTACTCATATTTATATTTATTCGTATTATCTTGTAAGCGATTGACAAAATAAATAAATAAATAAAATACGAATGGAGAAGAGTTTAAACAACATCAGTTCTCAACATCAGTATTTTCCAAATACTTTTCTGGAATAAGAACTCTTTTTCAGCAATGTCAGGGTGAGTCACACATTTGGCCTGAAAATTATGAAAGAAGCTTACACTGTGCGTGAAACTCTAAATAAAAATAATTATAATACATGATTTTTAAAAATGAGCACAAGAAAACAAAAAGTGTCAGTAGCTCTGTGCAACTTTCATTTACATATTATAAAACTTCCCCAGTAAAGCTTCTCACAAATAAATGAGGCTGATGGTGCTTTCATCAAAGACAGCTGCTGTGGTAGCTTTGCTTTCCTGATTATGAATGGATCTTAATGAAAATAGGCTCAATGTTGATTGATATGACAATCAATCTAAACATGCAGTTTTCTGCTTAGCTGTGGTCTGTGTACATGGTCCTCTGAACAAGAGCTATACTTATTCATCTCCTGGATCTTAGTCTGGCTTAGCCATTCACTAGAAAGTGATTCACTAGAAAAATCCTAAAAAATACATTGCAAATGGAATCGAAGTACTATTTGCCAATTATGAATGCTCTATTTTTTTTAAAGTACATAGAAACACATTTAATGTTTGTCTTCTCATTTATTTCCACAGAGAGTTATGCATATGGTACAGTACATCAAATACAGATATTAGGATGGTGCTTGGACTGTTCAACCTGCTTTATGGCCAGGCCTTTAATTCTAGTCCTGCACTATGTTCAGGGATTCAACATAAATGCTTCAATGGCATCCACAACTAGAGTCTAAAGTTGTCCAACCAGTGATGTCCTGGAGCAAAGTTTGTGTTTCTTGCTCAAAGCAGGTATTGGTAATGAGCAAAGAATTATAATCTTAAAAAGAAAACTATGAATGTGTATGCGGATGCTCCACCGTGAGTGAAAATGGTTGTTCAACTTCATAGGAAAAATCTGTATACTGAGAATATTTTGGAATAAGCCAAATATAATGGCACTGTTCTGAGCCAGGCTTTATCCAACTTAATAAAACACAAAGTAAATTTAAAAATAAAACTTTTTTTTAATGCGACCTGGGAATTACTTGCATTCCCAGCCAAAACTCATTATACATAGTTCCTCCAGATAAGAACATGCTTTTCAGTGCTGTAGTTTGCTGCCAAGAAACAGAAGTCCAATTCAGGCTAACATAAACCAACCCAAAAACCCAGAAAAAACCAACCAGAGTACAGAGCTTCGGAGATTACTGAACTGCTTTGCTTTCTGCAAAGCTTTTCCTCATTGAGGTCTGGCTTTTATTCCTTATGGGAGAAGCAATCACCTCCCAGCCTTACTCCTGAGTTGCCCCTTCTGCTTCAGCTGCTCTCGCCTTCTAGCAGCTCTTTGCACATGGACATTGGGAACAGGCTCCCTTGGGTCCTCTACTTC
Source organism: Emydocephalus ijimae (assembly GCA_004319985.1). Classification (NCBI taxonomy): domain Eukaryota; kingdom Metazoa; phylum Chordata; class Lepidosauria; order Squamata; family Elapidae; genus Emydocephalus; species Emydocephalus ijimae. Next base: position 11,502 of record BHEV01035173.1, on the reverse strand, counting down.
GCTGCTGCCAGACTCCAAAGGCTCTGAAGGCAGCACCCCACTCTCAGATGGTCCTGCCCCCATCCCTAAATCAGACGCAGGACCCTCATCCAAGTTTTCTCCAGACTCCCTGACTGGTTCCCTTTTGTCCTCACTGTCCGATACCTCTGCCGGCTGCACCGGCTGCCGGTGAACCACAACAGCACTGCAGTACACATCAAGACACTGCACCAGGCAGAACACACAGTTGTTGTTTCTAACATGCATCTTTGACTCTGCTTAAGAGCTGAACAAACTTATTTCTGAGCTAACTGCACTATATTTAAAACTGTTGTAAAGCCAATCCCACTTTTTTCTTTAATGCTGCTTTGTGGACGTTCTGGATGAACCATTTCTCCATTTTGCCTCCCAGCTTCTGGGCTTCAGATATTTTTTCAAGGGGTCAGTGGCTTTTCAGGTCCGTTCATAAGAATGAGTAGGACTTTTTGCATATAATGGGACAAATGAACACAAAGTGAAAGAGGAACATGAGGAACTTTATTTGTCCTTTAAATGGAACAGGCATAGGGGATTTTTTGTGTAACTCCTGCAGTTTGGGAGAGGCAGTGATCATTGTTCCTTATTTTGAACACTTTTAGGGGTGCAGTTTGAAGACAGTCTATAACTGTCTTCAAGATCCTTTTGAGGGACTGAGGGATGGTTGGGATAGTGGTGTGTTACTGACCTCAATTGTTATTTATTGACAAATTGAATTCAGCAACACTATACCTAGTTGGGTAAAAATAAAACTATCTGCAAGCAAACAAACAAATTCAGAGAGCACCAAGGTCTCCATGCTTCAATTTCCTGTATATCTTAAGTCCATAAAATTAAAAAAAAAACATTCAAATCACTTCCATGACTGCTGTTTTAAGCACATTCACTAGTGATCATGTACACCAAAGTCTGATGGATTAGGGAGTGTGAAGATATGGGATACATTTGGTAACATGAAAGTGAATCTGCAATCCAAATTCTTTCAAGGTGTGAAACTAACTAAATAGTTATGGGAAAAGATCCCGTAGTACCAATCCATTTATTCAAATGCACATTATATTCCTGGGGGGAAATATCCAACTGTGTTTTAGAGAGTGAGAGTTGTACAAAAATCAGGTTGAACCTGTTCTCCTTTTATATCTCTCTGTATAAGAGCTACTAATCAGAATTCAGGCACTGCCTGCCAAATGTGAATAGTTGTTTGACAACAGGTTGTGACTCATGATGGTAAGCTAACTATCTCACAATGCACAGGCACATCTCTCACTGACACAAAAGAAGGATATCTCAGGATAATGACAGCAAATCCAGGCATTATTAATGGCCAATGCACAGGGGTTTCAGGCTTCCAAAATGCAGAAAAAGGAGTAGCATCCAAATTCTATTTTGATGCTTATAAAGAAATCTAGCAAGCAATATCGAGCTCTAGCACTGACTGCCCTGATGTTTTAATCATTTGTAAAGAAGATAAAAAATTGTGTGTAACACCTGTGCTTTGCAGATTGAGAACAAGAATTACCCTAGCAAGCAGAAAATTTATATTTTGTTATGCATATTCTTATTCTAGTTCACAGGTCAGCAATCTTTTCAGCCACAAAAACAATGTTTGTGTATGTGTGTGTGTGCAACACACACAGAAATATTATTTCAAGATTCAGCAGTCATATCCCAGGAGATCAGATCACTTCACATAAAAATGCCTTCATTTCACTTGCTTGTCTGAAATCTGTAGTTTACTCTTTCTGAGATTTTCTGCAGATTTAAGGACTTCACAACATTTCCATTACATTTCCTAACAGGGTTGTGGAAACTTTTGTACTACTCCATGTCTCCTTGCTAACCCTTGTTCTTGTCTGACTCTTTTCAAGCTACTGAAGACTGAGTGAAGCTTTTCAGTACAATGCCAGTAGAGGTGTTTTTCTGGAATTTCTTGATAACTTTCTAAGGATATTTTAGCAGTTATTACGCAAACAAAAGGATTCTCAATATTTGGAATTCACACTTTATTTGTTCAGTGCATTTTCCCGCTTATGCCAATACCTTGAGACATGTTACAAACCACAACACTCCCTAATATTTTTGTTAAAGGCTATTCCACCCCTTTTTTTTTGATCCATCGGAAAGTTATTTGTGGGTTATTGGTTGTTTTTAGTCTTACACTATTTCAGAAATCAATAAAGCTTGAGTATTCTCTTCCAAATTACTGCATTTCCTGGGGACCAAATTCTACATTAATTATTTGCTGCTCTTTTCCAATAGTTAATGGGGGAGGGGGGGAGAAAACATTTTGAGATATTTTTAGTTTTAACTTTCAAATGAATTATCTATTACAGGAATGTACGTGTTGTCAATCTTCTTCTATGTGTATACATACATTGTTACAAACATTGGGAAAGGGGTCTGAATTTTACCTGAAATTTACCTTGGGAAGTTTTTCTTTAATTAAAGTCCTTGCCCAAATAATACCAAGAAATATTTCTAATAATACTTTAGGACTGTGAGCCTCCTGGAAAATGATATTCAGCTGGTTCTTGACTTATGACCGTAATTGAGCCAAACATTTCTGTTACTAAGCAAGACAGTTGTTAAGTGAGTTTTGCCCCCATTTTATGACCTCTCTTGCCACAGTTGTTAAGAGAATCACTGCAGTTGTTAAATTAGTAAAATGGTTGTTAAATGAATCTGGTTTCCACTTTGAGTTTGTTTGTCAAAAGATTTTAAAAGATGATCACATGACCCTGGAACACTGCGACCGTCATAAATATGAACCAGTTGCCAAGCATCTGAATTTTGATCACAGGACCATAGGGATGCTGCAACAGTCATAAGTTTGAATATTGGTCATAAGTCACTTTTTCAGTGCTGTTGTAATTTCAAGGACTTCCTATATTAACAACTTGATTATTATTTGCTGCTTATTATTTCCAATCTTTTGAATCATTAGGAAGAATTATAAGAATCTGGGACAGGGATGTTTTCAGTGAAAAATGTCAAATCCCATGAAAAAGAATAAGGATAATAAACGTATTCTTATGGCTTCTAGCTGACTTCTGTTGAAGTAATGTTCCTAATACAATGGAAGTACATGGATGGACATTCACGGACTCAACATTGTCTTGTTTTGAATATTTCAAAATGTACTATGTTTGCAAGATATCTTTGCAGCTGGTTCTCCCATATTTACTGCTATCCCTACAATTTTCCTTGTTATGCTATTTCACGAACCACAACATATTAGTCATCTGTGAAACATTGTTTTCTCAGTCACTGAACACAATACTATGCCTTGAGAAGGAATTAATGCATTTTACAAGGAATTAAGGCGTTGTAATGTTTGTAGTTTGTTTGATATTATACTAAGGCTTAACTGGATATTTCTGTTGATGGTGAGTTGAAGTTAATGCCCCAAGTCATGTTGAAATTTATGGAAAAGAACCCATACAAAATGTGAAGTCCAACATTAGCAGATTCTAGAAATCTCAGTGCATGCATCTATTTGCAAAATTAAGCAGACCTTCTGAAGAACTTCCATAGCTGCTCAAAGATCTTTTCTTCCTTCCTTTATTGAAAGTCCAGTCATACATTTTCGGCTTTCTCTTCTCTATGGACTGAACTGGTTGGATACTTCCCTTCATTAATCAGTCAAGGCCCAGCTGTTCTTCAGGCCAGAAACATTTAAGAACAGGGGTGTCAAACTCATGTCCCATGGGCTGGATGCATCACACACTGGCCATGCCCACCCCCAGTTTAATGAAGGGGGGGGAAATAAATAATATGTCATGGGACAACAATGTGATGCTGCGAGTTTGACACCCCTGATTTGGATTTTTCATTTTTCATTTAAAAAGCATCTCTAGAAAATGAATTCTGGTTTTGGGCCAGTCAAATGTAGAGTGTTATACAAATCTACTTAAGAAAAATGATTGTTCTATTTCATTTTTGCTCTTTTATATTACCCCAGCTTCTTCAACTCATTTTTATTGTTTTTATAATCTGGACTCTAGGAGAAACTTTATGCAGTATAGCTCTTCTGCTTAAGCTAGATACTCCAGCTTTATTGTGCTTTTCAGATGTTAGAAAAGAATAATATCTGGGATTATGATGATTCCATTGTTGCTGTTGTATTCTGAAACATTCTGGACAAATAACTAATTCTGAAATATTTATGCTACTCAAATTGCAAATGACAATGTTTCCCCCATTTTACAAATAACCATTTTAGAGCTGTCTGAAAACTTTTCTCCGTCGCAGATAATCTTTCTTTGAAAATGTCTATTGGTAGCTTCATAATAGCAATGAATATAACAGAGCTTATGATGACAAGACTGGCTTGGCCTCCCTCTTTCTCTTTCTTTCACTTTCCTTTTTTTCACATTCTTCTCTTTCATCCTCCACCTTCCTAGCCACCCAGGGAGATTCTAGGAAAAGGACAATCCGTTGCTTGGCAAACAGCTGATTAAACTTCTTCAGATAACTTTTACAATTCATCCTAAAGGCGAAGCTGGCTGGAGAATTCTGGAAGTGGAAGTCCACAAGTCTTAAAGTGGCCAAGTTTGGAGACCTCTGATGTAGAGGAGTGTCTAACAGTCAGGGAATTAAATGCAGAGTCTATTGCAAATAGATTATGTACGGAAAACATTATTTTATTCCATTGCATTATTTAGCTTCCCTGCAGCTCAGGATATTTGAAATGGTGCTTTCAGAACTTTTTTTTTTTTAAAGGGTCAGTTCAGTTTTCCTAGAAACTATGATCTCATTCTCATCTGTTGATGTTTTCAGGTTTTCAACTTCCTTGTTGGCTTCCTGCTATTTTGAGCCAATCCTTTGTATTCTTCTACATAAATAAGGAGACAGGCTAGGGTAATATTAAACATGCTGCAAGTATCAATTTTTTATTATGTCGGATAGGTAGTTCTTGTGAAGCAATGCCTACAATCCAGGAAACCAGATAGCCAGTGTGACCTTTGTTATGCAATAAACAGGTTTGTCATTTTGTGCCATGTTTTTAATGGTGGTAGAGAACTGAATAGTAATACTCATTCAAAGCAACTAAAAAGTCATTTTGTGCAATAAACCAAATACAAAAATCAAAGCTATAAATCAAAACTATAATTTAGGTATAAATTCTGTGTGACTAAACTCTCCTGAACTATTGTGAACTCTCTATTAACTAGTTTGGGTATGCATCCCATTTGGTGCCAATATTTATAATACAAAAATAAATAAATAAAGGAATCAGCTCTAAAGTAGGAAAGGTCAAATTATTTAGTGCTTATATACATCATATTGATCACCTTGTTAAATTGCATGAGCAGGGAGATAATATTATTACTTGGATACTAGTGGTGTTCCTCCCTTCCATCTGCCACAATTCCTATGCTGACTTATCATAATGGAAACAGGAGTGTTTGAAAGAGAGATAAGTTTAAAAAAAAACACTGAAGTTTATGTTAACAGTATATACTCCCAAGAGGGTCATCTGGGGCAGGAACAGCTTCTAGGCTGACCAACCAAAGTAATTAGATGCCCATATTGAATAGCAGCAATGTAGGAAGATGCTAGAGGTAGATTATCACTTTAGGGTTAATGACAAAGGCACCATTTATACTATGTGGGAGAAGAGTATTTTTCCAGGAAAACCACATGGATAGAGAACATTAAATAATTGATGATAAAGTGCCAGATGATGGGCGGTTCCCAACATATCAGATCAGATGGCACTCAACATGCTGCTGAGCAAGAATTGAGGATCTTTCAGAGTACTAAAGGGGTTTATGACATTAAAGCCTTCGGGACTTCTAGTTGTTAATATTACCATTCAAGAAAAGAAAATCCAAGGCAGAATTACAATGGGAATTGGAATGTTGTAAGAACACAAGAAAACTAATGTTTTCTTATGATGAACGATTAAATAAGTTTAATAGACATTCACACCTTAGGGGTCAGCAAATTGAAATGGACTGGAACTGAACACTTGCCAGTCAGAAGATATATTGTTTGCTATTTGGCATAAAAAAAATAAAGAAGGAAGAGTCGTAGTCAGAAAAGATACAATGGAGACTGTACTTGAATTCAGTGGAGTCAATTCCCCAATAATATTGATTAGACTTTGCAGACAACGTTTTAATATAATGGTTATCCAAACGTATGCACCAACTAGTGATGTACAAGAAAATGAGACTGGTGGGTTTTATAGATCAGTTTGAAATTGGTTCAGTTTGAAATTGACAGAATATGGAAACAAAATGTGCTGTGTATAATTTGAGTCTGGAATGCCAACCTTATAAATAGCACAGAGGAAAAGACAGCTGGATTGTGTCCTAAAAAATAGAAATGAAGTCATCAATTTCTGTCAATCCAGTGGTCCTTTTCTTTGCTTCAAACAACTAGAATAATGTCTATATACATAGAGATCATAACATAGAGGCCCCAGAAATAAAACTATTGATACAAAAAGAGGGAAGAGCTCAATTATAATAGCAAAGACTCATCCAGGAGCCAACTGTGGAACAGTACATGAACAACTCAGGTGCAAGTTTCAAGTCACACTAAAATAGAATAAAGCAAACCAGTTTCCCTGATATTTTTACTCACTATTTTCAGGGAGAGTGGTTGATAGAGAAGCAACAACTTTGGAATAGGTTGTTAAGGATGAATGGGAAAACAGAGTACCAAAACCAAGAAACAAAATAAATTAACTGGAGGTCAGAGCAATAGTGGAAATTGCCAAGAACAGAAGACATCTGTAAATATGACAGTTTTTAACAAGATATCATGATTCACAAGAAGTTTCTAATTTTGAAATTATATGCAAACTGATGTCAATGGAACGGGTCTAAATAAGATCAAATAAAGATCGAAGGAATCTTCTGAAATCCTGTACATCATTACTATGTTTGAAAAATAAAGAAATTTATGGCAAGGAACTGAAGACCAAGAATCATTTGATCAAATCTGGAGTCTGGAGACAGAGTGGTAGAAATAGAGTCAGAGACAGAGATGAAAGAGGCAGAGATAGAGATATTCAGATATAGCAAGTTCCTGAGAAGTTTCTCAGAAAATGAGAACACAGGTAAAAAACCCACTTCTCTTTTGTCCTGTGAACTGTTAAACAAGATATTGGACTATTTCAGCTGTTGGTTTTTCTCACAAGAATTTTCTTATGTTAACATCAAAGGATATGCACTACAATGACTGAAATTTCTGTTTGCAAAGCCACAAATCATAGTGTTAGTACTGGATTGAAAAGAAATTGTTCTATTCTTCACACTAGACATAACATTGGTAAAGGTACTCCTGAGTAAAACTCACAAATTAGAGATTTAAAATTGTTGTGAGATAAAACTCTGCCTTTGAGCAATTTTGGAAAAGGCCGAATTACAGATGTAGTAAATAAATAAATCATAAGTTGCTTAACTGTTACAATGCATTAAGTTATTCCTGGGCAGGTACAGCAAAGGATTTCCAGATGTCTCCCAAAATGAAATCTCAGTGTCCTTAACACTAGGGGAAAAATTAATTGTTATTGTCCTTAACAATAGGGGGGAAAATTTGCATCCATCTTGCATTCTCTGCTTTAATTTTTCTTCTGCATGAGCAGGAAAAGGAAGGATTCATTCAGGGTTCTGTATCTCCCCGTCAGAGGATTCTCTGACAAAGAAATGTTGTGACCCTAAAAAAGAGAAGATGCTCATCATTAGCCTGTCAATTGTTGCTTGTGGAACCTGCTGTTAGTTTCTGTGTTGATATTCTAAATAAGCTCACTGAAGCATGAGTACTTTGTCCAATCAAGCCTGGTGTTAAGACTTACTAGGGTGCTAATAATTGCAGAGATTGGTAGTGAGCCAAGAGCTCTGATCCCTTCTCACAAAAGAAAGCACTATGTTGGTCATTGAGTTTGATATGGATTTGTGCTAAATTTTTAAAAAAAGAATGATTGCCGCCTATAATTATGACACTCTTGTTATGAAACTGTTGTAAAGTTAGATGTATATGTGTTTTCTTTGTGTTCAGCACATGTCATCCATGGCTAGATTTCAGGTTCCCAGAAAGTGAGATGGGAGGGGATTTGCAGACTAATGTATGTAATTTATGTGCATTTATTTACATCTTAATATGGAATCTGTTGAAAGCATAATCTCTAGAGAGGTAATTTAGCAGTGATGCAACACTGCCCATTTCTGTGTGAGGAGAGTCAATTGCATCTTCAGATAAAGCAGAATGTAATATTTGCAATTCACTATAAATTATGTTTACTCAGAAGGGTAGTTCTATGAAATTGGATGGAGATTACCCCAAAGTAAATATGGTCAGAGTTACAGGCTCCACACAAATCTCACTCCCACTTTAAAAAAATTCTTAGCTTTTGGGAATGATTTATATTTTGACTATGAAATTAGTAGTACAAACCATCCTTCAGTGTTGGTTATATTAGCAATCCATCTCAGTTGGCTCAGGTAGACATATTGTCTTTTCTCTAGTAAGAGAAGTCAATTTTGCTGCAATCAGACAAGTCAATTTTGCACAATGCTTTTTGAGTTACTCAATTAAAGTCCAACATAAGGAGTCAGTAGCAACTTCCTGTGAACTGGGATTCATGTGAGACTGTAGGAGAAGAAATGGAAGAGCCTGGGGACAGAGTGGAAAGTGAGATCAGCCTAGAATCCCTATATAGCCACAAGTTAACTAAGACACACACCCCCTTTGAGTACCGGTTACTTCTTATCTAATTCTCATCAGGTGTAGACCAGAGGTGGTATTCAGCAGGTTCTGACCAGTTCTGGGGAACTGGTAGTGGAAATTTTGAATAGTTCAGAGAACTGGCAAATACTGGAGATTTTACAGTATCCTTCCCTTGCCACGCCCACCAAGTCACGCCCACAGAATCTGCAGTAAAAAAATTGAATCCCACCACTGGTGCAGGCAATTAGTTAAGAAGATTCCTGTGATAGGCTTTTAGCAGTAAATCAGCTTAATTGAACTTTCATGTGTGGATCTGGCCTTTTCTACCTAACGAAGACTGAAATATATCCATAAAGTCAAGCTGAGCCTTCAGCATTAGTTATATCAAAATGTCTTTGGTCCAGGGAAGTAACTAATTGAATGTCCAAAGTAGTTATACAGTTAAACATCGAAAGGCAAGCTCATGTTAGATCTCTGGATAATATATACTGTATAAAAGCTTCTGTCCACCAAATGTATAACAGCAAAAAAAAAACAAAAAGCATCTTTTAATCAGATTGTTGAGGAGGAAAAAAACATGATGAGTGTCTTTATGAGAGATATTATAAGTTAGGATCTTGTTAGAATTCCTGGACTGAGCAAGTACTTAGAAGCAGTCTGTAACTCAGTTTACATACGAACGTTTTTCCAGTTTCAGATGTTGTGATTAGAAAATAAGGACTGTAAAGCTGAGAAAAGCTGCATGGCATCAGAAGTGGGCCTCAAGGTGTCATTGTACTGCTCTTTTGAATTCAGTATTTGTCCTTTTATGTGAGCTGCATATGCTGAGAGAAGATTTAACAGAAAGTGTTCAGTATACCTGAAAATAACATTCTGCTGTGATTCATTGCTATTTCTCCAGGAATGAGACTGATTTAACTTGTAATGTTAAGAGTTATGTCTTTAAAAAATACAATTTTAGCATCATTGCCAAAACACACTTCTTACTTCATTTTCATATATAAATACGCTGCTGAAAATAGGTCACAGTACAAACAGTTGGTGACTCTACTGTAATCACTCTAAGACAATGTTTTTTTCAATGTTGGCAGCTTGAAGATGAAATTCCTCAGCCAGCCATACTGGTTGGGGAATTCTGGGAGTTGAAGTCCACACATCTTCAAATTGTTAACATTGAAAAACACAACATGTTCTAAAGGGGACATAGGAAGGTGAAATGGGTAATAAGCAGTCAGTACGCGGCATGCGTCAGCAAGTCCAGATTTGCCACACAATGTGTACTTGACTAGAACTGCAATTAATGCTGAGTATATGATGATATGACAATATAAAAGATGAGGCAAAGATACAATGATAAATATGTTTCCAAAATATATGTTTGTCTTATTCATATGTAGTATAATTTATTTGTATTTGTTATTGTTCAATTGTTCACGCACTTCCGTTTTTTTGTATTCTGATGGATATTATTTTATGACGATTGCATCTTTGAGTTTTTGTAAGTTCCTTCATGTGTCCTCAGTGCTAGTAGCCAAATTATCCTCTCTCAGCATTGGTTTGATTGCCTTTTCAAAAGTAATATTAAATATGTTCTGTAGGTCTTATTTTTTAGTATGTTTTTCAGATGTTAAAATTACTGGTAAATGCAACATGTTAGTTGGAAGTCACTTATTTCCCCCCCTCTCCAACTGAACATTTAATGAAGTCTACAGATTTTATGAATGTATGAATCTTTTTGAGCTTCTGTAGGAAAGAGTCCTTCTGATCACAAGCCCTAGAAATTCTGAAAGTCTTCTCTCCATATGTTTGTGCTCCATGTACAGATTCCTATTGGAAGACCTACTTCACGTGTATATATTAAGTGTGAAGTTAAGTACTATACATATCAAAAAATTCAGGTTCAAATCTAGGAATGTATTAATAGTAGAAGCTTGATGGAAGATAGCTTTCCTTGTTCTCTTTTCAGATGTTCTTCAGTCTTTTCTTTTTAAGATTTATAAATTACGGAAACATAAAAGGAAAAATAGAAAAAAGAAATATGAAAGAATAAAAGAATAAAAGAGAAACAAAGAAAAAAAAAAGCAAAAGATATCGAAAGAAAGAAGTGACTTCCAATCTTTGTAGCAGTTACAAGCACAGTAATTACTATTTCTGCCCTCCCAAATTACACATTATGGTTCCTTTTTTCCCATAAACAAATTTTTTTAATCAATACATCCAAAAATCACAAATAATTTTTATCCATTTTTCTGCAAAAAGTCCATAAAGTGTTTCCAGTCTTTTATAAATATCCCTCCAGTCTTCTTGAATATTGTAGGATGTGATATCTATGGTTCAAGAGGAAAAGAAGCTAGCTTAAAAACACGTATTCATGAAATTTTTTCACAGCTGAGACGATTGCGAGGGCTTCTTTATCAATTTGTCCATAGTTCTGCTCTGCTTTTGAAAGAGTCTTTGAAAAGTATGCAACAGGGGCTTCGTTCCCATTAGGCAGTACGTGGCTCAAAATGGCACCCACGCTGAAAGGCGATGCATCGCAGGTTATAACTAACGGGAAAGTCTCGTTATACTGCATGAGTATNAACATTCCAGAACGCTTGTTCTTCCCGGTAACCCCATACCCACAATGCTTTTTTATCTAGTAACCGGTGTAACGGTTCAGCAACAGTTGCTTTGTGCGGTAAAAATACATTATAGAAATTGATGAGGCCAAAGAACGTCTGAAGATCGGCCTTGTTGCGTGGCCTGGGAGTGTTTTTGATCGCTTTTAATTTACTTTCGGTAGGATGAATGCCCTGGCTATCA